>SRLM01000157.1:659906-679598 GCA_015708895.1 Populus ilicifolia | reverse complement strand
GTCCCTTGTTCTTAGCATGGATGACTTTGAAGAGGTTACTGACGAGTTCCAAGGAGTCAACCTACGGTGGGCTTCCGGGAAACATCTTTCCAAGACACAATCATTTTCTTTCTATCCAGTAACGAATGAGAGAATGTACTACACGCTCACTTTCCATAAAAGACACCGGAATCTCATACTCGGGACTTACTTGAGTCATGTCTTGAAAGAGGGTGACGCAATCAAGGTGAAAAACAGGCAAAGGAAGCTCTACACCAACAGTGGATCATTCTGGAGGCATGTAGTGTTCGAGCATCCGGCTAGTTTTGATACGATTGCAATGGAGGCTGCAAAGAAGAAGGAAATCATGGATGATCTCATCACATTCAGCCAGGCAGAAGAGTTCTATGCAAGAATTGGAAGGGCTTGGAAGCGGGGCTATCTTCTTTACGGCCCCCCGGGGACTGGTAAATCCACCATGATCGCAGCCATGGCTAATCTTTTGAACTACGATATCTATGACCTCGAATTGACTTCCGTGAAAGATAACACTGAGCTGAGAAAGCTACTGATCGAGACAACGAGCAGATCCGTTATTGTGATCGAGGATATTGACTGTTCTCTTGATCTAACCGGTCAAAGGAAGAAGAAAAAGGAAGAACAGGAAAGGGGAGATGAGAAGGATCCAAAGCTGAAAGTGCCAAAGGAAGAAACAGACAGCAAACAGAGTCAGGTCACTCTTTCTGGGCTTTTGAATTTTATTGATGGACTGTGGTCAGCCTGTAAAGGAGAAAGACTGGTTGTTTTCACAACTAATTTCCTGGAGAAACTCGATCCAGCTCTCATCAGGAAAGGAAGGATGGACAAGCACATCGAACTGTCCTACTGTAGCTTCGAAGCATTCAAGGTCTTGGCTAAGAATTACCTTCAGCTTGAAACACACCCCCTGTACCCCAAGATCCAAGAGCTGCTGGGAGAAACCAAAATGACTCCCGCTGAAGTTGCGGAGCATTTAATGCCAAAGACTCTTCCCGGAGACAACAAGGTTTGCTTGGAGGGACTAATAGCAGGGCTTGAGAAGGCAAAAGAGGACGCCAGATTGAAAGCTGAAGAAGAAGCAAGAGAAAAGGGCTCGTCACCCGAAGAAAAAGCAACAGAAAAGGGCTCATCACCTGCAGAAAATGCAAAAGAAAAGGGCTCATCACCTGAAGAAAATGCAAAAGAGCAAGGAAAAGAGAACGGTTGGTGTGATAATGGAAACGCAGAAATGAACTGTAAGGGAAAAGACTATGGTTTGTGTGATAATGGAAACACAGAAATGAATTGTAAGGGAAAGGAGTAGGGTTTCAGCCACTAAAGATCAACACTGCAGCATTTCAGATTCAAGAAGTTCGGTCTCTTGAGACAGAATCATCACACTTCTGTATAAGTTCATGACAGCAATACCATGTAAGATGCAGTATTTATGAGGGGAGTAACAGTATTAAAGATGTTTTATATTTCTTCTTAATAATTAAGCTCGATTAGAAAAAACAGGTGCCAATTTGCAATGCCCTATCTTATGATGCAATTACATAAAAACGACAGACATAAAACAAACACCTATCTCAACTCCTCACCAGAGTAGTTATTATCCATTGTAGCATCCATGCTGTACTTGTAATAATGCATATGGCCAAGCAGTGAAAGACCAGGAAAGTTTTGTAGATATTCACAGGAAGAGTTTAGCTTGTGCCGCATTCATGGGAATCACAACCAAATAGATGCCGTATGGCAAGTTCCACCCAAATGCTGGACTGCGTCCATTCTGATTTCTTGGCTTAACATCAATGAAAAATGCTAGTCTTCTATCCCAGTAATGATGATGATCCCAATAACATTCTAGCATAATTAAAAATGATTACAGATGCACTAGCTGAAATCTCACCTGCCTTCAATATTTTATCTCAAGGCTAGTTTTTTGTTTTTCCTTGTTCTTTTTGACTTTCCACTGAAGATCTTCTACTTCTGCCAGTTCAGAAAATACAGGTTCTGCATTATAGCACTTCTTTTTATGGCTTTCTTATCTTCTTCCGGATCAGAATCACTTACAAGGGCATCTCAAAATCTAGGTTGCCAGATATCTCTCTAATGGCTGATCCCAATTCATTAGTTTTCCAATTGAAGTAACTCTAATGAAGCATCTCCCCGATAAATAAACATCTTTATAGAATATGTAGAGTACGATACTAATATGCGGAAAAAAAAATTAAAATAAATAATAAAGCTCAGCTGTAATAACCGCAATATCAAGAAACTGAAATAATAATAAAAAAAGAACAAAAAATAAACAAGTCAGTATACCAACATGCAGTATTTATGAGGGGATTAACAGTATTAAATATGTTTTATATTTCTTCTTAATAATTAAACTCGATTAGAAAAAACAGGTGACAATTTGTTCCAATTTGCAATGTCCTATCTTATGATGCAAGTATATAAATAATATATTTATGATAAATTAATGTGATCTATGATTAATCCATTAACTAGAAAGTTGATTCAATAATTAAGTTCCAACTTCTTAATCAGATAAAACCGGTGACGGAGCCAAGGTTTTTAAATAAAAAAATAAATTACTATTAAATGTTTGATATTATATAGATAGTTGTCATATAAAAAAATCAATTTGAAACATATACACTAATTCACATTAACCAAAATTAATTTAAAAATATTTTTAAAATAAAAAATTATATTATAATTATTCTCTTTAAGTTTTTATATTTTAAAACTATTTTATAATGACTTTATCATTAATTGCATTTAAGATATTTTTTTGATTATATACAACTAAAACTATTATTTATTTGTTTATCTCTCATTCTATTATTATGTAATTTACTCTTGATAACCTATATGAAATAAAAAAACTCTCTTCAATTTAACGGTTGCAACTAATAAAAATAATGAAAATTTAATAAATATATATATATATATGTATATATCAATTTGAAAAACTCTTTTTAAGTTATTATTTTTTATTTTTATTATTTTCTTTGCAAGACTATCAATACTTTTAATACCAGAGAATTAATAATCATTATGCATATCAAAAATACACGTATCAAGTTGGTTATAAAATATTATAAGGTCCACTATAAAGAATTCATGTGGATAAAAATAAGTAAGATGAATAAGTTTTTCTTTGTTGAAAACAAAAAAAGAATCATATAGATTTAAGCATACCATATAAAGAAATAATTTTATATTTATTTGGTAAATCGATCATCCTAACTTATTATAAATTACATATCAATGATATTATTAAATAATTAATACAATTACATAATAATTTATTATTAAATAAAAATTAATTGAGTTACATAATAATATTATTAATATATTATATGGATTTGATTTGACTATCAAACAATCTCAATTATATTTAATTCTAAAATAACAAAGAGTGTGTGTATTACTATATCAGCCTTATATATTTACCTAAGAATAATTTATTTTATTTATTGATAAGGTAAATCTTAAATCAAAATTATATCAAACACGTTCTTAAGCATGAAGTTGTTTTCATCTACTGTTGTAAAATATACTGCATGAAAGGTTTGTTCATATAGAAAAATTATGATAATTAATATTCTAATGTAATATTTTTACACCAGATTTCATATTTGGTTGTATTTTTTTCTTATATAAAATTAGTAGGGGTATAAATTAAAACATGTAACTAATATTTTTTAAATCATTAATTATGTTTTTGAGGTTATATTTTCAAATTAGTAGCTTTCTTTTATAAATAATTGGTAGCAATAATATACAAAAAGTAGAGATTAATAAAAAAAAAGATCAAATTTATTTGAGTTCTATTATAATTATATACTTGACAATTATATTTTCAGTCCCTAATTAATAAATAATAAAATAGCTAATGATTAAGTAAGCTTATAATTGCCAATAAAACATATTAGAGTACCATGTGTCTGCGTCTAAAAAGCAGATAGAAATTGGCCCGGACACCCCACGTAAAAAAAAAAAAAGATAGAAACTGTTGATATATAAATAGAAGTGGGGTCCTTTTCTAGTCACGTTAATTTCTATTTTTTTTTATTTTTTTGGAAGATATAGTCTGTTATATTAATATTTTATTATAAAAAAATTCTGGAAAAAAAATAATTAAAGAGGCAATTTCGTCCTCTGGCTCCGCCCATGGATGGATACAACAGCCATATTTATGTCTCGAGCTTAAGTCCTATAGAAACATGAATCTCTTCAGGAATTATCTCGAGATAAAGATTATTTTTAACTTTTATATGTGTCTTTTTGAAGAATTATGTACTTATTTTTTCTATCTTAAAAGGAATAATCAAACGGAATCCAGATGATCATTGGATCATCATTGTTTATGACTTGCAATAACATATTACTTTTGCTTTTGGGAATAAAATTAACCATAAAATTCACTTCTTATAAGATTTACTTTTCTTATTAATAAATATATTAATTTCTGATAACCAATATCAATGTTAGAAATTCAATTCTTATCATTTATTAAAAAAAATTATATGAAGATTTTTTTATTTTATTTTTATATTTAAAAAATTATATTTTTTTATAATTTGAAATATAAATATTAGTTTACCTCAACTATGATTAATTACTTAAAAATTAAACAACCTATAATCTTGAAACTTCATAAAAATACTATGTTCGTAAAAAAAATATTAAACTTAGATAAAAAAAATAAAAATTTATACTTTTATATTTTATAAATATCACATAAATAAAAAAAAAATTACAGTGAACTAAATGTAATTCCACCAACCACCCCCCCTAAAAAAAAAAAAAACCAGTAGTAATGATAAAAGAAATATATCTTTATTTAATTTAATTTTTTATTTTATGAATAAGGGCATAGGCTAAACTGAAGGGGATAAGGAAGACATGGTGTAATAAAATAAAACCTCAAAAAACCCAAACTGAGAAACCGAAACCAAATCAAAGAAATCGAGGAGGAGGAGGACGACGATGTTATTTCAAGTAGGAGGACAAGGGACACGTCCCACCTTCTTCGAGATGGCTGCTGCCCAACAACTCCCCGCCAGTCTCCGTGCTGCCCTTACCTACTCAATTGGTGTAAGCTACTTACACCTCTCATTTTCTATATTATAATTGTTTGCCCACATCATTTTTCAAGGTTTTAAGGGATGGGAAACTCATATTTTTGTGAGTTTTTTATTTGGGTTTTTCTTAATGGTCTCGAATTTGGCAAATGCATCAAGCCTGATTTTACTTTTTTGAAGTGTTAATAGGGTTTTTTTAATCTTTTTTTTTTTGTGCATTGTAAGATGTAATTGCTTAACTTACTTTGATTGAAGAGATTGGCTTGTGCTTATAATATAATTTGAATATCTGCGTGATTTAATATTGTGGAGTGTGGTCTCGAAGGTAATGGCATTAAGAAGACCGTTTCTGCATAAGGTGTTGGACTGTGAAGATGAATTCTTTTCGTTGCTTATGTTGGTCCTTGAGACTCATAGCTTGCGCACTACAGGTTTAATTCTTTTTTTTTCTTATGAATAGGTTTAATTCCTTCTGCCTATGACCTTACTGTTGTTTCATAATTCCATTTGCTTTTATATATATATATATATATAAACTCAAGTGCATTCTAGCTTTAACTTTGCCTCTTTTATTTATTAATGTTGTTGCCATTGTCACCGAGTGGGTGAGGGTGTGATCAAATATGTAGTCTCATATTTCTTATTTGGTTGGAAATTCTAGCCTTCTGGTTTATATGCTCATGTTTTGTGCACTTCAAAATTGTCTTTTTTATTCTGTTCAATTGTTTGTCATACATTGAATGTTGAACCTCTGCTCCTCATGGATTATGATTTCCCCATGCATTGAGAACTAAACACATTTCCTTTTCTTTTTGAAATGTTATGTGCCCTATGATATCAGGTAACGTGCTTAATTCCTTTGTCGGTCCCTCCCTGGATTAGTTGAAGTTAATAACCTCTCTTGGAGATATAGGAAGTAAAGATTAGAGAAACTCAATTTTCTTCAAGAATAGATGATGAGGCTGATCCCCATTTGGTTAAACGGGATCAGGGTTGTTTTCCAGTTCACATTGGATAGTGTGTGTGTGTGGAAGCTTTTAACAAGGCTTTGCTGGGTGCATGGTGGTGATGGTTTTATTTAATCTTGTTTTTTTCATTGCTGTGCTGTATCTCTAAATCTGATTCTTTAATTTGGATTACTACTGTTATATTTGTTGCATAAGGATCATTCTTTTGTATTTTATATTCCTCTTCAGATGCTTCTTTTGCTGAATCTCTATATGGATTGCGAAGAAGGGCAGTGAAGATGAGAGTAAAGAAGGAAGATGCACGTCCAAAATCAGGGGATGGAGTTCAGCTCTCAGGTTTAGAAAAGCACCAAAGAACTCTTTCAGTTGTATTTTTGGTACCATCCTCTGCTTCCTTTAGTTGATAAATTTTTCTTCCCTGAAGTAGTTTTCCTAATAAGATTGTAAAGTGTAGGGAAAACCAAGTTTATAAACAATGGTTCACAAACTGCTACCTAGTTTCACTCAATTAATGGCATCATACTAAGTTACAATGCTTTCAACCCATTGTGATGAAGGCTAATGACTTGTGAATTTATGTGTCTGATCAGGTTGTGTTGCCTTATTTTAAGTCAAAATTGCATTCAATATATAACAAAGAAAGGGAAGACAGGCTTCAAGCAAGCTTCTGGGGAAATGGCGATGAAGCAGTTGGAGATGCTGAATATTTTAGTGGAGGAGCTGCTTCTCTTGTTTCTGGAGAAACATTGGATGCAGAAGCAACTATTAGAGCACGTTTGACAAAGAAAATTCAGAAAATTGTATTTAGTTGCTACCCATGGGTGCATGCTAGTAGTGAAGGTAATGTTTTTGTTCTTTCTTGATTTGGATAACACTGATTAATTTAGTCTTTTAAGTCAGATGTAAGAGCATGCAATTTAGGAAGGTGGGGATGAGTTAATTTGACATGACGATGAAAAGGTTACATGTCTGTTTCATTCTTCTTGGAACATAAGCATCAATCATGAATTTGTTGTATTCAAGTTTCACCTATTGCATTAACATTAGCTTATTTCCTCATGTTTCATAATTTCATTATGTGTTGATAGTAAATAAATTTAGAAGCATGAATGCCGTTGTATCTTTTTCATGTTGTGAGGAAATTCTGATGTTAAGCAATCCAATTACGGTGTCTTCTGACAAATTTGTGCCATGTTTCCATTATTGGGTACTGAAGTCACTCTTTATTTTACTGGTCAATTGGAAGGTTCTTTCCCTTAGCTACTTACTGGACCCTTAGTAAAGCTCTGGACCAACAATGCAGTCTTTTCAAATCTAATCTAATAGTATGACAGTGCAGGATCCTGTTCATTAATCTAAATTCTGAAATTTCTATGGTCTGCTGCTATGTGCCAAACTGGTTTCTGTCTTCATGCTTGATTGGAAGTGGTTTATGTTTGTCAAGATGTCCAATCTGAACTAAAGCGTTGCAATGCAGGAATGTCATTTGCATATCAGCTCTTATATTTGCTGGATGCTACTGGGTTCTATTCATTTGGACTACATGCACTTGGGATTCATGTTTGTCGAGCTACTGGGCAAGAGCTGGTACTAGATTTGGCCAGAACAGAGAATTTGGATTTTATTTTCGTTAACAAGTATTTCATTAGACACAAATTCAACCATTCAAATACAGTGCATGCTGCTATTTTATTGTCCTATAAATACCTTGACAAATTATACGTATCTTAGTGCTTTGTTCAATTGTTTTGATGTCAAGGCAGATGGACAGTTCTTCTAGAATTTCTAAGATAAGAAGCAATGAACGTGATAGACTTTGTGGCCCCCCATGGCTGAAGGTATAATAATTTAAATTATTTAGTTGCTTTGGGGACTTGATGTGGAACTTTTTGCTATTCAGTATTTGTTTGCTGAAATTGACAGCACAGTTGTATAGCTGGTATTCCATTGTAGAATATTGACTCGACATCGTTAATGTGCAGACATTACAAGGTGCATTGCTGAGCTGTGCGTATACAATGCTTGACTATGCACAAACTGGCTTAATTGCAGCAGTGTTCATCTTTAAAGTGAGTGTGGTTTTCATGCATCTGGAGTCGTCCACTCTCAATAGTATTGTCTGCAAAAACTATAAATGCCTGTGGATGTTTAATTCTATGTTATTCTTGTTGTTTCTAACTGCAAGCAATGCCCAATTCTCTTCCCTCCATTCCCTGATCAACATCTACCACTTTCAAGGATCATTTACAGTTGCTGATTTTTGTGATCATTTGCTCAACACTGCTATCTGTTCCAAAAAGTTTTACCTTTATAGCCAAATTTTAACTGGATTCTTTTTAAAAAACAATGCTGAAATGTTTTTGACGTCAGAGTTCTGCCTTATTTGACATATTCCTTCTGAACAATATGAAATTTGACTCTCCCTAAAGATACATTGCACTCGTCTCCAAGTTTTGTTCTTGTTTTCAGCATCCTAAGCTCTTAGAACTAAGCTTACATCATGTTATACCATGTTCATTTTAATGTCAAGATAGTTGGCTTCATGCAATAGAACTGATTTATTGACCCTGTTTATGTTGTCTCGTGCATTAATTTTCATTTTTCTGTTTACATCCTTCCTCTTTCTTCATGATAAGAATAGACTAGCTTTAACATTTTCTGAATGTGAATGACACAGATGATGGAGTGGTGGTACCAATCTGCTGAGGAGAGAATGTCAGCTCCAACAGTGTACCCTCCACCCCCACCACCTCCACCCCCAGAGGTGCAGAGCTTTTTAATCTTGGATTTCATAATTATTCTCTTGCCAACACACAAACACACACGCTCATGTTACTGATAGAGAATAAAAGGTTGTCTTGCTACTGAGATGAAGTTAATCTTTACCTTTCATGTAACTGTCTTCAATGTTAAATTTGGACAAATTGTCAAATAAATTTCAGCTTTGCGTGATCTTGGCAATAGATTCTGTCAGATGTCAAAAACCAAAAGGTTCAAAGCTACATAATGTTCTCTTGATAATTGAACAGGTTGCCAAAGAAGGGATTCCACTGCCACCTGATAGAACAATCTGTCCATTGTGCTCTCAGATGCGTGCAAATCCTTCTGTTGTCACGATCTCGGGATTTGTTTTCTGTTATGCTTGCATATTCAAATACGTATCTCAGGTAAGGCATCGAATTTCACTCCATCAATATCCGCTCCAAGCTTGGTTTTTCTCGATTCTCCTACCCTACTTGGCCAAAATCTATTTCTTAATCCCAAGATGCCATTTTGTTGCGTTGCCACAGTATAACCGCTGCCCAGTCACATTGATGCCAGCAAACGTTGATCAGATAAGGAGGTTGTTCCATGATATGTAGAGACCTGGAGATGCTATAATAGGAGATAATCCATGTATTTTTCACCAAAGAATCAATGAACGAGACATAGATGCAGACAGCCATTACAAGCAGCAAAATGATGTCCAATTTGCACTCATTTTGAACCCCGTTCATTTTCGACAGCAATCCGTGTGACGGAGTCCAAGCAGGACAACACTTGACCCATCTTATAGATGTCACCCATTTAAATTTGTACAATAACAAGTTTTTTCCCCATTCTTTGTTTCTTTTTAACTCTGGATTTGTATCTCAACAATCTCGTTAATCTAGGTTTGATTCTGCATCTATTCATTAATTTACAACCGTGTTGTCGGGCTTCATCCATACAATCTTGACACGGATTTGTATTATGTCCACTGTCCTCCGGAAGCTAAAGCGGCTTTGTTTCTCCAGCAACTGCAACTCCCTCTCAGAAGTGCACCTTTTCAGCTGCTTCGCTTTTTTAAAAAAAAAAAAACGAGGCTCCCTGTTAAAGGCACGGTGCATTGCACTGTAACAGTAGTTTTTTTTTTAAGTATAGTTTTTTAAAAATTTATAAAAATAATATTTTTATTATAAATATTATTTTAAATGTAAATATATCAAAATAATTTGAAATATTAAAATAAATAAAAATATTAAAAATATTTTTTAAATATAAAAACAGAACAGTTTTAAAAGACCATTTGTTTACGCGTTAAAAGTTGCGTTTAAAGTAAAATGCAAGAGGAAAGTGTTTGGTAAAGGAAAAACCATTGATTACTGTTCATGGATCCCATTAATTTCTGTGTCTGGATATGCAGGATTGAAAAAAGCAGCGGCAGGCAGCTTTTCTTGCATTGTTCACATCATTTCACTGTTCGTGTAATTAACATTAACAGTATGCATGAGTACTGTTTACTTGCACTCCGTTTTGTTTTTTTAAGTATGGTAAGTTTTTTAATATTTTATTTAATTTTATTATATATTATAAAATTATAGAAACTGTAGTTCTTCTAATATTTATTTTATACCTAATGAAATTGTATATAATTTTATAAAATAATAAAAAATATTTTATATTAAGTAGGCTTTATTTCATGATTTAATATCAATAGTTAATTCATAATATTTAAATTAAAAATCATCGGTATTAATTTATATTTTTAAAAATTATTTTATAATTTTAATTTCAAAAGCATTCTTAACCAAACACATTAAACTATTTTTTATCCAACCTTAATTTCAACCACAATTTTAACTAACATCTATTTTTTCAAACCAACATCAACTAAAAATACCTTTTATAAAATAATTTTTTTAAACAACAGTTACCACAATACCAAACACACTTCAGGTGGAGAGGCTCCAATGCAATAGCTTGCCTGTCTCCCTCGGCCAACTATGGTATTATATTTTTTAAATGTCTTCACATGTAATATTAATAGTAGTTATTTTTTAAAGTATAATTTTTAAAAAATATATCAAACAATATTTTTTATTTTTAATATAAATATATCAAGACGATTTAAAAATATTAAAATAAGATTAATTTAAAATAAATAAAATAAATAATTTTAAAAATATATTTTAAAAATATAAAAACAATTATAACATATACTGAAACACATCAATGTGTGCATTTCATAGTAAAACATTGATACTTTAAATTTTTTCTAAGCTATTTTCTTTTTTTTTTCAAGTTTTTTTTTAATTTTCAACTTTTTTTTAATGTCTTTTAGGCTTTTTTCTCTTCTTCTTTCTTTTTTTGTTTTTTTTTAATATTTTTTTTAATTTAGTTTATTAATATTATTTTTTTTTATTTGATTATCAGATTTTCATAACACAGATTTCAGGTTTAATAGGTTAACCTAGTTTAATGAGTTAACCTGGATTTTTTTTGTTTTTTTTTCTTTTAATTAGTTTTTTTGTTAACTTTAGTTTGTTAATGTTATTTTTTTTATTTAGTTGTCAAACTTTTATGATACATATGCCAGATTTCACAGGTTAACCTAGTTGATTATGGGTTGACCGTCAAATTTTTTTGTTTTTTTCTTTTAATAATTTTTTTATTTTATTTGATTTGTTAATGTTAATTTTTTTTATTTAGTTATTAGACTTTCATGACAGAAATCTCGGGTTTAATGAGTTAACCTAGTTTGATGAGTTAACCCAAAAAAAAATTTTGTTTTTTTTCTTTTTAATTAATTTTTTTCAATTATTTTAATTTGTTAATATTATATTTTTTCTATTTAGTTATTAGACTTTTATGACAGATATCTCGGGTTTGACAAGTTAATGTGGTTTCATGGGTTAACCCAATTAATTATGGGTTAACCCGTTAAATTTTTTTCTATTTAGTTATCGAATTTTCATGGTGTGAATCTTAGGTTTGACGGGTTAACCTGATTTAAAGTGTTAACCCGGTTAATTTAATTTTTTTTCATGGTGGTTTTTTTTAATTAATCTATTTAATTATTATATTTTTATAACACGACCTTGCAGTCAAATCCACATCTACGGCTCTTGAGTTTAAAAATATAATCAAACTTACTTAAACTTGAGTTATGTAAGTTTAATATTATTATTAATATTATAAATATTTCTCATGGGTCAAACATTGTACTTAGATCTAAGGTTTTTTGGTGTATCGTTGTAGAAAGATATAACACTTTTAGATCCTAGTCTTTTTTAAAAAAAATTATGCAAGGAAAAAAATTAACTTATTGCATATGTCTTTATTTGTTTTTTTCCTCATTTTTCTTTTTTAAGCTTTTTATTATAGACTGTACAGTACAGTTCATAGTAAAAAAACTAGTACCTTTATTTTTTTTGGCTTTTTTTTGTTTTATAATTATTTTTATAATTTAATTTTTTAATATTAATTTTTTTATTTAATTATCAGATTTGACGAGTTGATTTAGATTTTTTTCCTTTTTCTTCATTAGTTTTTTTACTTCCTATATGTTTTTTTCTTTTTAATTAATCTTTTATTTTAATATAGTTCATTAATATTAATTTTTTTATTTAGTTATGACACTTTCACGAATCTTAGGTTTAATATATTAATCTAGTTGATTTAGATTTTTTTACCATTAGTATTTTTCTTTCAATTTTTTATAATATTATATATAGTCCATAATAAAAATATTGATACTTTTAGGGTTTTTTTTTCTTTTTTTATACATTTTATTATAAACTATATAATGCAATTCACAATGAAAAAGTTGGTGTCTTTTTTTTTTTAAAAAAGTTAGTTTGTTGATATTTTTTTTTCTATTTAGTTATCAGACTTTTACGACATGAATCTCAGGTTTAAATGACTAACCAAATTAATTTATATTTTTTCTTTATTAGCTTGTTTTTTTTAATTTAGTTTGTTAGTGTTAAATGTTTTATTTAATTATCAACTTTTATGACACAATTTTTAGGTTTGATGGGTTAGTATAGTGAATTCTAGTTAACCTGTCAAATTTTTTTATTTAGTTACTAAACTTCACGACATAAATTAAAGTTTGACGGGTTAAACTAGTTTAAAAGATTAACCCAATTAATTTATTTTATTTATTTTTAATAAATTTATTTAATTATCATATTTTTATAATATAGTTTTATGGAAAAACCACATTCAAAACTATTAATTCTGGTACTGTAGCTAGACACATTTAAACTTTGATTGTGTAAATTTAATGTTATTATTAATATTATAAATATTATTCNCTGTCTCTTATACACATCTAGATGTGTATAAGAGACAGGTTCTAAGCGGTCTCGGCTGCAAATGCAATAGCTTGCCTGTTTTCCTATTCCAACTATGGTTTTTTGTCAATCAGTTGTCACAATGTCAGACTTTCTCGAGAATTCCCCGTTTAGGAGTGATGTTTGCGAAAATTCATAAAAAAAATAAAATTATTTTTTATATTATTTTAATATATTAATATAAAAATAAATTAAAAAAAAACTCCCGAAAAACAATTTAAGCATTGGATTCCACAATTCAATTCAGTTTATCTCAAATGGGAAACGAAGTAACAAGTGCTTGAATAATTCCTCTTCCTCAACAAAACTACTGTTATTAACAAGCATCTCAGATTATTGCATAAGGCATGCCAAAGTGGGGGGCAAAGCCAGCACACCTGCTAGACAAATCCACAGAACATGTGCATACATGGGTACAGAACATCAAAGCAACAAGCAAAATTGCATGAGGCGCCTCCTACACTTGAGCGACGGCTCCTTCCAAAGCCCTGTCCAATCTTTCCTCGAACGGAATAGAATTCCATTTCAGCTTCTCATCCTGCAAAACCAGAAAGAAATAGTTATTGTTTCATGAAAACTTTGAGAATACAAAGCAGCCATGAACTCGATTCAATACTACCTCTACTTTTTTTGTTCTAAGCATTCCTTTGCTGGAAGAGCCTGAATCCGATTCCACAACCCGTCCAGTATGAATCCAGTAGCTTCCAACAGTCCCTGTAAGAGGTGTTTCTACAGGAGTCAAACTCCTTGACCGTCTTGGAGTATTAGAAGCAGAATGTTGTTCAAGATCCTCAACCGTCAAAGCTCCTAAAATAGGCCTATCTTCATGGCTTCTTGGCGAACAACTCCTTGCAGAAGGCGAGTTCCCAACAGAATTAGGGCTACCCTTGGACATGGGCGGTGTGGCCAACCAACTTGATAGGCTAGTATCCACTGCAATTTCTTGATCCCCCAGCTTCTTCTGCTTGGGATTCTCTTTTGAATCTTTTCTGTACAACTTGAAAATAGTCTCCGGACTAATGTTTTTGTCAAAATCTTGCTCTACATTGACATTTTCCTTGTCTTCATGCTGCCATGGTGAGGTTGCTCTTGCTTTGGCTTCTTTCCATTGAATTAGATTTTCTACTGGGTTCAGAACGGGGTCATCAAACCGACTCATAACTCGAGCATCTTGATTGGACCCCTCTAGCTTAGGTTCCTCCTTAGGTGGTGACTCACCTTTTGGCATGGGACTACTAACCTCCTTTTCACCCAATTCAGCTCCATACACCTGTTTTCTTGAATCAATTGATAATGAAAACAAAGACTCGGATGACTCTTCTTGAATCAATACTTGAACAGCATCATTTAAATCACTAGCTTCCAAGTCCAAATCTTCATAATCTTCTTCATCAACACGATTTTGATATCTGTTATCTGGATGATAACATCCGACATTTGATGCAACCACGTTAGAAACTGATTTGTTCACGTTTGATGGTTCTTCTTCTTTGTTTTCAGACTCTATCTCTTCTTCTTTGTACTCTACTACGTTGTCGATAACTTCTTCATCAGTTGATAAACCCTCGTAGGTTTCGACATTCAAATTAAAAGTCAATTTCTTTTTCTCACAGCAGCTCATTTGCTCCTCAAGATTCTCTCTAACAGCATCAAAGAATTAAAAAAATGCATAAATTTAAAAAAAAAACTAAAACTAAAACTAAAACCACAAATCCAATGAACTAAATCAAACCACCAAAGATCTCAAGCCAAAAACAATGAATAGCTTACTTCGATTCCAAAGTGGGCTCAATGGGCACTTGAGGAACTCCCTCTTGCTTTGTGGGTTCATGAACTTTCGAAGATTCAGTAGCTCCATCATCCTGCAACGAACCAAGGGATCAGTACAGCTGTTGTCTACAAGAAACTAACTGCGAAATGCTAAAACTGAAAAAAAAGAAGAAAAAAAACATAAAGGATGAAGCTTGAAAATGGACTTACATGAGGTTTAGATGGAGTTACATTCACCAAATGTCTACATTTTCCATGCTTACAAGCAGCGAAACAAGCGAAAAGGGAGCACCTCATTATTAGGCACTATTGACTTGACTTGTATGTAAAAGTTTCTTGCTTTTGTTTTTCAAAAGAAAGGAGAAAGGTAGTCTTCATGAGAGTGAGAGATGTTTTGTACAGAGAGGTTAGGAGGTGGAGAAGAAAACGGTGAAGGAAATTTGACGTATCTGATTCCATGGACTTGAAAATTTGACCGTTAGGATTCTTTTTTTTTAAAAAAAAAAATTATGGATCCATCCAGTATTATATTATTGAGGGGTGGTGCTGAACTCAAGAGGAGTCGCTCTCTCCAATGATGATAGATTTAAATATACAAAGAGTGAAAAAAGACTAATTATTTTATTTGCACCTTTTCTTTGCTCATGGGATACAATTAAAAAATGAAATAAAATAAAAGCAACGGGTGAATCATAGAAGCAGCCTTGTTGTATCATGGATTATTTTTTTTATTAAAAAAAATAGAATTGTTATTGAGATTAATACAATCTTTAAAATAACGAAATTACCTTTAAAATTAAGATTTATTTAACTAGCCCAGAGTTTTTTTTACCCTAGTTTTCTTTTTTTAAAAAATAACTTGTATTATAGGCTATCTCAAATCTTTTTATTTATTGTTCTTCATTAAATTTAGTTTTTTACAACAATTTTATTTTTTAATTAAATCAAATTAATTGATCAAAATGTGAGCATGAAATATTTATTTTATTATATTTTATTTGATTTACTTTCTAAGTTGTTACTTTATGATATATACAATTTATTTCAATATTGTAATACAATCTTTCACGATGTTATTGGAACAATCTTTATAAGTTTTTTTTTATGATGAGGTGGTGTCTACAATGAAGTGATAATAAGTCTTTAATGATTTTTTTTTCTTTTCAAGTTTGATATTAATACCTTATTTTTTTATAATTAATTATTGCTATTTTTTAGTTATTTATTATTATTACTTACTTTTTTATCATATTATTAAATTAACTAAATTTATTAGATCTAATCAAGTTAAGGACTTGAGTCTTATTTTGTTTTTATTTTTTTAAAAAAACATTATTATCATTCGGACATCTTTTTTTTACATTAAAAAATTGATTCAGCCTGCAACATAATGCAGGAGACCAATCTAATATATAAGTCATAGCAATTTAATCTAAAAATCGATAGATATCAACTTAAACTGACTTGAATAATATTTTTTTTAATAATTTCATTACTTTATGGGTCATGGATATATATATATATATATATAATCAAACTTAGATCCAAAATCCATCCAAATATAATCCAATATATATAATCCAAGAATTAATTCTTTACAAGCATTGATGAGGTTATAAAAATCATAAGGAATGTTTTTTAATGATTTATTCCTAGAATTCCCTGACATCATTTATAGTGAATTCAATAACCTCCACTTCAAAACCATATAGGTTTTTTCTTAGGCAAATTCTTTTCTAGAAGAAAAATATTTATGAAGGTGACCTTTCAAAGATCGAGTCAGTACTAAAAATATTTAGGTGAAGAACGACATTAATAGAGACATTAATTGAGATGTTGAAGTGCATTTATCAATGTATAAAAAGGGTTTGAGAAGAAGATCTAAAGGTGAGGAGAGGAGAAAAATCCCCTTTCCTCCCTTTTTTTCCTTATTTTATATCATCTGGTTTCTACTATCTCATGCAACGTAAGAGGGGTAAAAAAATAATATTATATAAGTAAGATAATATTATCTTATTGATTGTAGCATCACATTTAAATAATATAAGTATGGACAACTTGCTCATATTTAATGGAATTGTGATGGGTATCATGATTATTAATTCAGATTCAGGATACAAGAGGCTCGGTGCAGAGTGATCTTTCAGTTCCATACCCAATCTGAGGAATATTGGGCTTATTTTGGCCCGAAGCCTAAGAGAAAACGAGGTTCGGACATACCCAAGCTCAATGTGAGTTAGGCGTGATCACATTCAGGCCCATCAGGGGATTGGGCATGGACATGTATAGAGTTAGGCATGGTCGCACTCAGATCTAAAACGGGGTTGGGCATGGACACATCCACTTTTGACATAGAGTTGGGTATAGACTTACCTTAACCCAATTTAAAATAGGACGTAGCCATATCATGACCCAGCTTGGAGCTTGAAACCTGAAAAATCATAACTTTATTTTAGATTATAATTGTTGGGAGTCATCTCTTGGGCGAGGTTGATTTGAGAAACCATGATCATCAAACATCTAATTTCAAGAGGCAGAGATAATAGTTTCTAAACCCAATTTAGAATAAATTCTTTACAAATATCTAATTTCAAGAAGCAGAGGAGATAGATTAAGATGAGTATAAATATGGTAAAATAAAAGAATAGATAATTTATATAGACAATAAAAATAAAAATAAATCCATTTAGTCACAAACAAGGAGGGATAAAAAGATTATTTTAATCCTTTCTTGGTATCAACCTTTCTTTTAAAGAAAAAAAACATTATATCATTATTTTTTATCCCTCTCAAGTTTTACCTCTTGAAAAACTCACTTAATTTTTTTTTTAAATTACAATTAAGTACTTTGAGGGTATTGTCTCAGCTTCTAAGGAGTAGAATGGTACTCAAACCAACCCAAGCTTTAAAAATCTTCAAGAAACAAGGAGGAGCTAGCATCAAAACGAATGTCATGTGACATTTCTTCTCATATAGGTTGTTAAATTAAAACATGGTAAATATGATTTAATCTTTATTTAGGATTGAATGAGAAAAAAACAATTTTACAAGAAAAAAATAAAGAAAAATTTATTAATTTAGCTTGTTCGGAGATACAATTGACCTGTATTTTCATCAATTTTTAATTTTTTTTTATTTTAAATTAATTTTTTAAGTATTTTAGGATCATTTCAATATATTGATATCAAAATAAATTTTAAAAATAAAAATATTATTTTAATATATTTATAAATAAAAAACACTTTAGGAAGCAATTCTAATTATATTTCAAAATAAACCCTCATTCATATGCAAGAAATCTGTCTTGGAATATTACTTGTTGTATTAAAAATATTAAAAAAAAATATTTTATAAATACATATATGTTGAATCTAAATTCGAGAGTATGGAAGGATGGATTGAGAAGAGTATAAATATAGTAAAATAAAAGGATGAATAATGCATTTTATCCAGTAGTTGGCTAATAAAAGGGGAAGGGATCAAAATAAATCCATTCAAATTGAAAGGTTCAGCTGCTAACAAGGAAGGATAATTCTTTTATCTTTAAATATTTTATGAATTTAATTTCATAATGCTATCTAAAATGGAAAAGAAACATGCATGTATACATAATCACACAAATAATGTTAGATAAAATATATTATTTTATTAATTACAAAATCTTCTAAACTATCATTTTTTTTAAAAAGGACATAATGTATTATCAATGCAAGATTTCAAAACCAGTGGATTAATTTAAGGTTAGCATCCAATGGGATTTAGTAAATTCATTTGAACACTTTATTAAGACACATTGTATCATCAAGGTAAAATTTCAACCATGAAGGGTTATGAGTAAAAAAATTTGCTTTTGTTTTTTTAACTTTAAAGATGTTTGGAAATATAGTAATGATTATTTTTTAAAATATTTTTTACTTTAAAATATATTTTTTACTTTAAAATATTATTTTTGATATCAAGATATCAAAACAATAAAAAACCTTTAAAAAATTAAATTAAATTTTTTTAAATTTTTTTACTTAATATTTATTTAAAATACAATACCAAATAGTGCTTTGTAGAGTGCATGTTTGGGAGAATTTATTAAATTTCTTTAAGGACCTCGTTAATTTTGATTGATATGTAAGTTATTAACAATACACTTACTATCAAAATAAAAAATGAAAATAATTAATATTCTTTTTTGTAGTTTTATTACTAAATGCACTGCTAAGTATACTTTTAGCATGCAATTTTTTCTATCCACAATCACACAATCTTGCATACAAACCTAACACATATTTGCAGTGCTTGAGGGATTTATATCTATTATTTTTCAAGTATTTTTTATATTATCATATTAAAACAATCTAGAAATACAAAATAAAAAAGGAAAAAAATCATTTTTTTTCCTAAAAACACATTCAACCCCAGCGCCAAACAACTCTTAATTCATTCTAAGCTGATCTGATAGCCCTTGTATCAATGGCCTTTAGCCTTGAAATGCTTGCAAAATGCACCTCTTCTTCGTGAATACGAAGGGAGGAGCACCAAAACCTAGGTTGTGTACCATTTATTCTCATGTTATGTTGATTGTTTTGTTTATACGTTTTGTTGTTAAAAAATTTAAATTATTTTATTTTTTTTTATTTAAAATTAATATATTTTTAGTAATTTCAAATCATTTTAATATATTAATATAAAAAATATTTTTAAAAAAAATAAAAAATTATTTTAATATATTTTAACATAATTTTTTATAAAATAATTATAATTCCA
>SRLM01000157.1:636630-658569 GCA_015708895.1 Populus ilicifolia | reverse complement strand
TATTTTTATTCAGCAATATATTATAATATTTTTTATTTTTTAAAAATTATTTTTAATATTACCACATTAAAAAAATTTAAAATAAAATAAATTTAAATATTTTAAAAATATTATTTGAAATGCAATTGCATACTATACTTAAAACTCGGGTATTCCCAGGAAAAAAACATAATTTAGTAAAAAAAAAGATCCGTAGATATTGAATGGACCAAACACAAATTCATTTGTTCTATAATCTAATGAGAATACATATGTGATAAATGCTTGGAAATAATTAGCTGTGAATAATGCTCAAACATAACATCAGTAGTATCATCATGTGCATGATAATTACATGTACCAATCAATCTCTTGTTGTTCATGGGACAAGTCACTCAATCATATATATATATATATATATAGTTTTTAATTTTATAATGTGGTTCAGAATATCTTGTAAGAATATTTTTTAATTAAAAAATTTTAAAATACTATTTTTTATATAATATATCAAAATATTTTAAGAATATTTTAAAAATATAATTTAATATTATTTCAAGTAAAAATAATTTAAAAATCACGATGATTAAGTTTATTTTAAATATTTTTTTATTAAAATAACATTAGTTTTTTAAAACCAAAACTTAAACATTATATCATTCTGGCTTCAAGAGAATTAAATTTAACTTATCAACTAAAAAATTGATCCATCCATGCAAATCAAGTGTGGAAAGGAGTCAAACCTTGAGCCAGATTTTATAATTATGCGAAGCTCTCCCATTAATGGCACTGTAGTTCATTGGTAATAGTCTTTCAGTATTTACCAAGAGATTACCTATTCAATTCTTAATAAAAATAAATTGATATAAATATTAAGAATTTAATTTATATATATTTTATATAAAATATTATTAAAGTTAGCCTCTTATTTCTATCATGGTGATTAAATTAATTTTTCTTATCACAAAAGATCCATGAATCCTTTCTCTTTTTTTATTTTTTTTAAATACTAATAACTAATTAAAAAATATATAATAATAATAATTTAAATATTGACAGCTGTTGATGATGATAGAGCAAATAATCCATACACCACTGCTGCTAGACTTGGACAGTGGCTGGCTGCAGAAACTGAGCCAAAGGTTGACACAACAATCCAGCACTTATGAAAGAAAGAATGAGTGTTTTCGGTGTGTGTGGGGTCTAAAAAGTTAGTCAGCGTGAGGGAAGGGAAGGGAAGGCATGTCTGTTTGTTTCTTGGGAAACTGAAAAATGAAATTTTAGTGGTCAGTTTCCCAATGTGCCTTGCAACACTCAATTCTCTCACTTTTCTTCCTCATATGGCTTTGATCAGCAAAAATGGCCCTTTTCTTAGATATTTTATTACAATCATTCAGATTGTTTGAATTTTGTGTTGTTCATGTAAGACTGCATATACTGTTTTGGGATTTCTGCGAAGTGTTTTTTTTCCCTGTGGAAAACTATTTTTGCAGTGTTTTATCTCAGGATGGCATGTGTCTTTGTGCATGGTTTTTCTAATAGGAACTCATCCCAGCTGTTTGTGACTTTCTTCTGTTTTTCCTTTATTATCCAAATGTCAGCATTTCATTTGTTTTTCTCCCTTGAAACCATCGGCTAACCAAGAGGAATGGAAACAAAATAGTAGTAATAATTAATGGTTCTGATATGATGTCTACCATTTTTCTCCATTTTTTCAGCATGTTGTTAAAGAAGAAAGAACTTGTGTTGAAAGGGGGTTATGTTGGATCTTAATTCTTTAGAATTTATGCCTTGTGCGAATACTAATGAGTATTCTTATTTATTTTGCAGTTGGAAAGGGTAAAGAAGTGGACAGGAAAGTTTAGAAATAGTTACGAATATGAATGGCTGAGACTTGGGAGGGACAGCTCTTTAAACTTTGTTATTTCTTGTAGGACTTTTAGACAAAGCCCATACCCGAGTTACCTTGCACAAGAAATTAAAGAAAGAAAAAGAAAGAAGAAAGAAACTTGCCTTGAGCAGGAAAAGTTTGGTCTAGTAGTACACTTTCATGCGAGTCATTTGTTTGAAGTAGTTGGTTGGTATGCCACAGCAAAGGTTTCAAGTATCCTTTGGGGCTCTCTAGTTTTGGATAAGAAAAAAATGAATACGGAGCCATTAAACCAGAAATCTCTTGAGAGAGTGGTGTCACAGAAAGCTTTACAAATTAGCAGTTCATTTCCATGTCAAATTTGTGTGGTGGGTTTTCTTAGTGGAGTTTGTCTCACCTCTTTGTTTTTGGCTGCTCTTACTTCACTGGGGACTTTTGAGTTTGGTGGCATTTCATTTTCTTCCATCTCTCTGGGAAATTCTCCTTTGAATTCTTCAAGTTCTGGGTTTTTCAGTGAGTATAAGTTAACCCTGTTTGTTCTTCAACTGCAGTTTGTTTCTGGAACTGTCTTTTGTAAAATTCCTGCAAGTTTCAATTGGTTTTGGATTTATGAACAGGGTTTTTAGTCCAAAAAGTTTTACTGTGGAATTCTCAAGTCTTGACTGATTGGTAAAGTTGATCAGAGTAATTTTGATTGGTTTTTGGTGAAGACAAGGCAGAAATTCATGCATGAAAAGTAAAGCCAGGAATGATCAAAGGGTGCATGTGAAGCAACATAAACTTCAAGTGACTTGTTAGATACTTTTGTTGGTTACTACTCCACTTGACCTTGATCAGAGCTTCTAGATCACTGTTTACTAGTGCTTAACATGATTAGTACAGCCACCCGTTCTCTCATATACTTAGAATTGAGACCAATAACCCTGCTGTTCTTGAGGTAATGATTGATAAGTTTTGATGCTTTGGAAATGATTATGCTCTTCAAAAGTTAGCCTTCATGACGAAGTGAGGTATCTAACTTAATTCTGTTGTAGCCAGTCTTCTAAACAATCGCTGTCCAGTGCATCCCTGAGCTGTTGATGAATTGTGGATCTTATGTAATTTAAAGCTTTAATTTTATAACTAAAAGCACTTGGATGGATTTAATTGCAGATACAGTTACTAGTGCAGACTGCAAATTTAAGAGAGAGGAAATCTTTACAGAGAGGTGGGTTGACTCAAAGAGAAGTGAAAATGGGGTTGATGATGAGAGAGTTTCATTATTACATTCAGCTTGGAGTGCCTTACTATCCGAATCAGTAGATGGAGAAATTGCATTCTGGCAAAGTTCTGGACTTAGGAAATCTGCCGTGCCAAATGCCCCTCATTTGGAGAACTGCAAGTTGAGTGAACAAATAAATGAACATCTTGATAAGCGTGCTGAGAGTGAGAGGCTTCCTCCTTGGACAACTTGGAAGGGATTATTAAACGCACACCCTGCATCTATGCCCACTGAGCAACTTAGGTACTTCAGGCATCAAGCAATACCTGAAGGTGCTTATCCTCCCTGGGTATGTTTCTGGTGTACTTGATCAGAATGTCATTACAACTGAACAATTCCATTCATCTTTGGCGAACATTTAATTCTGGAAATCATGCTCAACATTGTTTGAATTTGAGAGAGATGGAGCGAGGTGAAGTAGAGAGAATAATTTGATGAGTAGAGAAGAGAGATTTCAAGTTGGAACATGATTGATTATTCTAAATTCCATTTTACCTTTCGAAATCCTGCTTGAGTTCTATAATCAAACAAGGACACAGATCATAGCATGGTCACACAAACAGGCGATGATCATAGAACAATGATCTATAAAAATTGTCCACACATTGCATTCCTCTCACTTCGTTCATGATTAGTGATCTATAATATTGCATTGTACAAATATTTTGTTTCTATATCAAAGTTTTCCATCCTTTCCATCATGATTTTACTTAATCGTGTTGTCAGGTTTTAGCCTCATTGCTTATTGTTATGATTCCCAGATTACTGGATCGGATGAAGAAAACTATCCTCTTACTAGGAAAGTGCAGCGTGACATATGGCTCCATCAGCATCCTGAGAACTGCAGGGATCCTAATATAAGATTTCTGGTTGCTGAGTGGGAGAGGTTACCTGGTTTTGGTATTGGAGCCCAGCTAGCTGGAATGTGTGGGCTTCTTGCTATTGCAATCAATGAGAAAAGAGTCCTTGTTACCAGCTACTATAACAGAGCCGACCATGATGGTTGTAAAGGTACAAGTGAAGAATCAAATCGTTCATGTTTCTGCTGATTCATTTTTTTTAATGAATAAAAGTTGTTCTAATTGATAATTATTTCCAAGATGTATTACATGGATAAGGATATGATTGTGGGTAAAAGCATCCTCAAATGAGTTGTTCCTTTCATAAAAAGTTATGAATTTGCCCATTCAATGTTTAATGATAAATGTCTCCCCTCAAGGAAACTCAAAGCCTCAAGGGGCAAGTGTTGTTTCTAAGTTCTAATCACCTAGGTTTTACCTGTTGTTATTACATGTCAAGAATGTGTTATTTGGTGTGAAGCCTTAGAGATAACTAAAGGTAAGAGCTGGAAGATAACCATGTTGTTATTGATAAACAACCGTCAACACTTTGTGCTTATAGGTTCTTTGCGCTCCAGTTGGTCTTGCTACTTCTTTCCAGAAACATCCCAAGAATGTCGAGATCATGCTTTTGAGCTAATGGGTAATAAAGAAGCATTGGAAAGGGGAATTGTAACTACAAAAGACAATTACACATCAAAAGAAATATGGACTGGACGGACTCCAAGGCAAGTGATCATTGCATATGTAATTAGAATTAACCCTTGGAGATAATTGCTGCTCTTATTCCCAAATGATTGCACAATTTGTATAACAGGGTATGGGGCGAACCGTGGAGGTTCTTGCAACCAACTACGGAAATAAATGGGAGTTTGGTTGCGTCTCATCGTAAAATGGATCGAAGATGGTGGAGAGCACAGGTAAAACTTAAAATTTACCGAGATGGGAGTGAAACCTGTACTCTCGTGCTGTTCCTTAGAATTGCTAGCATTCTCAGAATTTACTTTCTTACCAACACAATTTAAATGCAAATTTGGAACCTTAGTAATTCCATCTCGTTAACATGGAGTTGCAAATTGCAACTTTTCTCTTGTTATATAATTCTCATTTTACTACTTTGCGGCCAGAGAAAATAGCTTATGATATTAAATTCAGATGCAACAAATGTCAGTGAGAGATGATTAGCCACAATCATATAGAAATGGGAGTCTGAGGGTGATAGAGGCCATGGGCAGCGAGCAAATTTCCTGCATGTGGTGCCTTGCTTCTGCTTTTATTTTACACATAGATTGTTAGAATTAAAGCCTGCTGGCCACGCACCTCAACCAACATGCCATTTGTGCCTTGTATATGCATCCATGATGTTTAGCAGCAGTTTTCACACTCACCACTCTCATGGAACAAGCATCCCTCTCCCTCTCAGTTAATGTCAGGCAGATGCTTTTATATTTATACAAGTTTGCAAATGAGACATTGTATAGCTGTTATCAGGCAATACGCTACTTGATGAGATTTCAAACTCAGTATACATGTGGTTTGATGAATGTTGCCCGAAATGCTGCTTTTGGGAAGGAAGTTGCAAAGATGTTTCTTACAAGTCTCGGCAAGGAATGGCCAAAGGTGTTTTTGTTAATCTTTAATCTCGTGCATTTACCTGTTATAGAGAACATTAATCTGAAGTCTTGAACCTCAGTTAGCTACATTGTTAATCTTCACTGTATCACCTAAAATGAACTATTTTCCAAATGATTCTCATAATGAACCTGTTCTAATAGGATTTTGGGAACAAGAGAAGGTCAGATATTGAAGAATTTGTATGGTCCAATCACAGACCATGGACTCCTAGGCCATTGCTGAGCATGCATGTAAGAATGGGAGACAAGGCATGTGAGATGAAGGTAGTTGAGTTTGAAGGTTACATGCATCTTGCTGACCGGATCAGACAGCGTTTCCCACACCTCAAGAGCGTTTGGCTATCAACTGAAATGCAGGTTTGCGCCTGATACTAGATGCTTTTTCTCTATCTTATTTTCTCACACACACTCCCCTTCGTATCATTATCAACGATCTGATACATTTTCAGGAAGTTATCAACAAGTCGAAGCTATACACGAACTGGAATTTCTACTACACGAATGTAACACGCCAAGTTGGGAACATGACAATGGCCACTTATGAGGCAAGTCTGGGCAGGAAAACCAGCACAAACTATCCCCTTGTTAATTTCTTGATGGCAGCAGAAGCCGACTTTTTCGTCGGAGCATTGGGTTCAACATGGTGCTTTCTCATAGATGGCATGAGGAATACTGGAGGGAAAGTAATGGCTGGTTACTTGAGCGTTAACAAAGATCGGTTCTGGTAGGTGTTATCTATCCAAAGCAGGTTTGTAAGTAAAAATGGAATGAGTTCATCTGTAAATGAGTTTTAATCTTTGCACCATAATGTTCCACTTGTACGACGTACAAATAGTAGTGTGATGAAATAATGAAGTGTTTGTCCGAACAAGGGCGCAAATTTCTGCAATTCAATTTACTTTAAAACCTTGTTTGTATTTTCAAAAAAATTAATTTTTTTTAGTATTTTTATTATTCTTTTGATGTGTCAATGGTAAAAATAATATTTTTTAGAATAAAAAACATTAAATATATTGTTTTTTAAAGTATTTTTATTTTATTTATTTTTGATATTGATATATATTAAAAAATATTAATTTAAAATATAAAAAAATTAATTTTTAATAAATAAAGAAACAGAAACGCAGCGGAAGTCTATTCAAGGGCAGCCATGGAAAGACTGTATAGCTTGTGCAGATAACTCTAGTGGGCTACCAAACACGAAGTCTCGACGAAAAAAACAAAAACAAGATAGCTTTCTGGGCGTTGCCATCGCCATCAATGGAGGACTGGTGGGCCTTAAAAGGAACTCACAAACACCTCACTGCTTCCAAATTAATAAAAGAAGAATGAAATTCCTAGAACGGCAAGGATCCCTGCCGTCAAAGAGGGACAAACAGTAAATGGCTCTGAATCACGCGTCATTTAGAGCATTGACAAGTCACTTGCAAGTTAAAACCCAGAATCCGGCGTGGACAACATGAACAAAATCAAATTCCTGCAGGCTGCTGCCATCCTAGGACTACCGGCTACAACTGTTGTCTGGCAATAGCAACGGCATAAACAATGGTGACCTAGGGTGCTGACATTGAGGCATGGAAGAGACTGGCGCATGTAGAAAGCTCAAGACAGCCTTTTCTCACACCATCTCCTTGCCAGTGGCCGTAAAATGATGGTTGTGGAATTTTGTTGGGTTGTGGTCACATTATCAAGCTGGGTGGCCAGTAATTCATGTCCAAAAGTAGTGATCTTCTGCACTTGAACTAGGGCAATTTGTTTTTTTTGGATATAGCAATTTGTTGCAAAGGATCCCAACAAGAAATTTAAATATTCACCGATCCACAATCTGAGATGCAGAATTCATCAGATTCAGGTATAATCATTCTTCAGAAAAATCAAGATAAAACTGTGCTCTGAACTATTTCAGTACATTCGTCAGAAAATTCGTGGAAGATATAATGACAGAATGGGTTCGCATACTCCTTTCTTGTCTTCTCCCTCCACAGTCCAGCCTGTAAAAAGGATGATGCAGCCGTCTAGAAAGCCCACGTTGCTATAGAAATATTCACTGGTAAGGGAACAAAATTTTATTAAAAATAATTATTAATGTTAAAAATATTTAAAAAAAAAATTATTTTAATGAATTTCATTTTGAAGAGTAATTACTATCTTACTTTTAAACACCTACTAAATCTCCTCCAAGTCAAGGTTATAAATACATAAAAAAAACAAAATTTTATTAAAAATAATTTTTAATATTTTTTTGATGTACTGATGTTAAAAATATTTTTTAAAAAATAAAAATAAATTATTTTAATAAATTTTCAAGCAAAAACTATTTTAAAAAACAATTATCATCTTCCTTTTAAACATCTCCTAAATCTCCCCCAAGTCAAGGTCATAAATACATAAAAAACATACCAGCTAACTATGATAAGTTTTTTTAATGTGTTTTTCTTAAAAAAAAATTAATTGTAAATCAAAAGGCTGACATATATATTTAATTAAATAAATTAAAAATTATCTATGCTAATAATAAAAAAAAGTAAAGAATTAAAAAATATATATAAATTAAGATATTTAATCTCGTAATATATAGATAATAGACTTGATTTTATTTAATAACTTTATTTATTAATTTTTTTTTAATCAGGTGATAAGATAAGATAAATAGATAAATATTAAAGTAATTTTTTAATTAAAATTGAATTGTAGAAACTAGAAAATAAATGTGATCCTTTTTACGTGAAAACTAAGTAATATTTAACCAAAATCTAAATTAGAAAGTTGAGAGATAAATGTGAATATATATACTAAATAAAAATTAAATCATATTCTATTAAAAAAACATCACAAAAATTTATGAAAATTAAAAAAATAAATTCAATATTAAATTATGAAATTAAAAGAAAAAAACCAAAACAATAATTAAATTAAAAAAAAAAAGCCTCACGTTTACTAGCTAGCTTAGGTAATCCAACACGACTAGGCTTTAAAACAACCTGTGCGTAGGATTTTTAGCCTAGACCCGCATATTTAGACTAACTTGTGTGTATATATATATATATTATTTCTTAATGGTTGTTGGCCACCTAATGTTTTGAAAAAACACACAAGCAAGAAACATGTGCTGCTCCTAGGAATTCAATCGCACCGGAAAATTAGGATAAAAATTTATTTTTCAAGCCAATTTCCTATTTAAAATATTTATAAAGCACTTTAAATATCTTAAAAAATTCACAAACTAATCTATAAAATCAAAATAAAATACCTCCGTGTAGGTAGATTTATTATCTAAGCCGATAAAAAAGCCAAAGAATATTTAGATTAGACCATATTTATAAAATGAAATTCATTAACATTACCATTATCAATTGAAATTTTTTTGTTTTTCAAATCATGAGCTAAAAAATAAAAAAAATAAAATTTTAAATCAAAATTAAAATTAAATTTTAAAAATGAGAAAAGCTGAAAGAAATTAAAAGTATGAGAACTTAAAAACTTACCATATATTTTTCCTGTCTTTTTTTCTTTCAATCCTACCCTTGTTTAACAAATCAGAGTCAATTGGCAATCAATTTAACCATAAAAAGACTAAATTAAGATGAAAAACTCCTGTGACCAAATAAAAAGAAATATTGAATCATGTGGGAACCGTAACATGGAACCACAGTAAACTTGTTAAGCTTCAGGAAAAGATCAAATTAACCCAGAGGAAAGAATGACAAATTGACAATCACAAAATAGGTAAACTTGATAAGCTGAGGCGTAGATACAAAGATTGATGTCTGAAAAAATAAAGCGGGGAGAGGGGAAGGGGAATGAGAGTGAGCTATATTAAAGGCGAAGGAAATCTTGTTCCTCTCCAATTTCACATCACATAAAAAATACAACAGTCCTCCTAATGAAGTAATCACCTAACAAATATCCTGGGATTCATCCACCGCTTCATTCAAACGAAGACTGGTCAATGTGCGAAGCAGAGCCTTGCCTATGCAAAATGATTTTCAAGTGGCAAAGAACATTGGACTATTTGGTACATCTATTCTTCCACATCTTCACTCAAATGTTGTGCCCGCCCTTCCTCTCCTCTGGCTGCAGCTTGTTTCCTGTGTTTCTTGTTCTTGGCTTTCTTGGCTTTCATGCGGCGTTTCTTCTCATTGGCATCAACCCAAGTATAGTCTGATGGTATGAGGAAAGGATCAATCTCATCCTTGTACCGGTGACTATCACTATCACTCGATTGCCCACCTCGACTCCCCCTCATCCATGAAATCCAAGATGAAGCCCCTTCAGATTCCTTGGACTTCGCCTCCTGGAAATGAGCTGGGCTGGAGAGAGGTGTTGAGAATTCTTCTGATGGCTGTAGCTCCTCAAATTTTGTAAAAGTAACAAGCACCCGAATAGTTGGGACAATAGGGATGGCAACCTGCAGTAAGGAAAATGAAACATTAATCATGCTCCCAACAGTTAAATAATTGAATGCAAAAGGTATGGATCTATTCATTTCGTGCATGCACTGATTTCTTGCTGATATAATTCAAATCATATCAGTTCAAAGAAATTTTTCAACAGAAAACAAAAGGGAGAAAAATTCTGAAGCAAATTATTTCAGATTCATTTTGTTAGCTTGCCATTAGTTATAAATGCACTTAGCCAGGCAATAACATATATCCGAGTCTCATAAAATATTCTGTAATTTTGATCTTCAACATTTACCGATGACTGAAGACAAAGGTATCAAAGTCCAGTAAACATCGGCTAACATGTAGAAGGCACCATTACATTACCAAAAGCTTAAGTGCCAACTTAATCCCTTCTACACATGGCATGTGGTTTTGAGATGACAGGCTAAAAATCATGAGAAAAAACACACCTTTTTTTATCAATGGAAAGCACAACAATAAATAAATCAGGCAGATCCACTGGCCAAATCTGAAATAAAAATGCAAAAAAGATGATTTCTGAAATGTCAATGTCAGCATAATAACCCATCTTTGACCAAAGCACTTCACTTTTGCCTGTTTGCAAAGTATCTGACATGAAGCGCCTTAAAAGAGATTTTATTATGAACAAAAAAAATGTGCAAGATGCTTCCCTTTTACAATCTGAAAGATTAACAGAGTAAAATCTAGCTCAAAGTCTCCTCAAGTTTTATTTTTATCTCCCAAAAAAATAAAAAGCTTTGCTATGGTAGTCCACTAGTACTTCCTCAGCCTCAAGCCACAAGGAATAGCACATCTCTTTTAACAAGATTTTTACTTCAGTTTTATGTTAAAAAAAAAAGGAAAAATGGAGACTTCCCTGAAAGGTAGTCCATATTGCTTAAATCACTCTGGTCCAATTAACTACATGAATGAGCTTGGCAAAATATTAAACCAGATAAGCCTGTAAAGGGAAATTAAAGCATGGAGGAAAGACCAAATGCTTAGAGGAAAACCAATAGAGATTTTTCTGTGAACCAAAATTGATTATCCACAACATTTTCAGCAAAAGGAATGCCAAGTCCATTTAAAAAGTTCCAACAATTGAGTTGTTGAACAATGGTTTAGTGCTATTCCAGTTGAATCCCAGGACAAAAGAGCAGATCGCAACCAAGAATCTTATAAGACTTATGGTCCAAAATTCTCACAAATCATCTCCTCCTACCAGACAAAACAAAAAGGAAACAAAGAAAGAAAGCACCAAGGGTAAAAGAAATCCTTGTACTATCTGAAACAAAAGCTAATTTGCTTAGTATCATGATGGAAGCAGAGAATAACATGTGTAAATATGGGAGGAGAAAATGTAAATTGACTAAGCAAAAGATATAAATGACAGTGCAGGTGTGCAACCAATAAAACAAAGCAAGAGGAGATTTGAGGAATCTGATTTACCTTGACCGGAAATGTTCCCATGGGAAGTTTTGTTGTCAAAAGCTCTCTGAGTCTCCTTATAGCCTTGACTTTGTTGGCTAATATGTCAAGTAAAGGCAGGAGCTCCTCAGTTTTCAAAGGAAAATCTGGTGTGAGCCACAAGATGGGTCTCAAGCCCTTCTTGTACTCACTCTCATGCTTAGATTCGCTACTGGGCCCTTTCTTCTTCTTCTTCTTGCTGCTTTTATCTTTTCCTTTCTTGGCATCGGCCATATCCTCCCTAGCAGATTCAGATGATTTTTGATGATCAACAGGTTTCTGGGTGCCACCTTCTGGTGCTAATTTTGAAAATTTTTTCAAGATCTTTGAATCTTCAGGATCATCACTAGTGTTCTTGGAACCTTTGTTCTTCCAACCAAACCAACTCTTCTTCTCCTTAATGGAACCATTAGAGTCGCCATTTTCAAAGATTCCTCCAGAGCCATTTTCTTGGTACTCAACAACACTAGGTTCCTCATCATCACCAACACCATCTGAGTTCCCTGTACGAAGCGCAGAATCTAACTGTTTCCTCTCCTCAGCAGTCAACACATCATCAAACTCATCATTTTCAGCAGCATTTCCTAATCTCTCTTCATCATCCACCGCAAAAAGCTCCTCATCAGTCATAGCACCAGGAACCCGTCTTGACTTCACACTGACCATAACATGAAGCATGTCATAAACTTTGGCCTTCCAATTTCCAACCATTTCTGTCCTCTCTTGCCGCCTCCAATTCAAATGTGGAACAAGCTCTGCTTGAGTGACGTCAATGCCTGGCCTATACATGTTAGTTTGAGACATCAAAGCCACTTCATGGGCAACTTCTGCTTCAGTTGGTTGGGCACCAGCCCCCTCCAATGCATTTGTAACCTCCTTTTCCTTGTGGGCAAGAACAACCAAAGAACCTGGTGCCAAAGATATATTGCCATCCTCTGAAGAGTATCCCTCCCCGAGAAATAGAAATGTTTGATCTGACCTCTGAATGCGAAAACCATCAAAGCCAGCCAGAGTCATATCAGCACGGAGGTTAGAACCACGCTTCCAAATGCGGTAAGTATCTGACGGGGCAATACGACCAATAAATGGGATGACAGAACTCTCAAAATGAAAAGTTATCTCCATATAAAAATCAGGAATACGAGCTGCTGAAGCAACAATCCGCGGGAGCCTTCGACACCATTTTGCCCATGCAAGAGGCTGGTAATGCCGAGCAATTATCGTGGCGATTGTCTCCTCTCTCGTGCAAACTGCTTCTTGAAGTGCACTCCAGCCATTCTCATTCTGCAGACTCCAGTCAGCACCAGCTGCCATTAAAATCTCAGCGGAGATTGGATCCCGCAGCCTAACAGCAAGGTGCAAGGGAGTTTCTCTGCCAGGAACATCCCGGCGGTCAATGACAGCAGAGACAGAATCCGCCTGTTGCTCAGCAACAAGAGACTCTTCTTCAGTATTGACTTCACCAGCCTTGGCAAGATGTGGGAGGGCTGAAATAATTTGCCTAAGGGTAGCATAATCTCGGCGTGCAACTGCCAGATGGGCAGGGCTATGAACAAACTTGGACAAATCTTCCATAGGTTTTCTCTCCTGTTCTATTTCTTTTCAATCTCTAAGCTATAAAGTTTGTTCCATTTCAATCTCTATTTCTCTTCCAAAAATTCTAGGGTTTCATTTCACCCTGCACAATTAGGGTTTTACACGGTTCAACTTTCTTCTTCTTCTTCTTCTTCTTCTCCAACAATAAACTTTTAACTCTTTCAAGGAGAACCAAAATAACCCAATTGAAAGAGATCAATAAAATTATCAAAACTTAGAATACAAAAGATAATCCTGGCTCATTTTCTTGCCCAGATGTCTTCCATTTCCTTTAGCATCCAAAACACCAAAGCCCACTTCAGTAAAACTCCATTCTACTGTAATCAATCTTTCAAAAAGCTGAAATCTGGAATAATTTAAAATAAAATAATGAGACCCCAAATTTAATTAAAAATTTCTAGGTTACCAGCTAAAAAAACTAAAAATTTCTGCTACACGTGGAAGATCAATATCCTTTGTGCTTGCCTATGAAAAAAAGGATTCCTTTTTTTTTTTCTTTTGCTTACTGAAACCTAACACAATCAATCAAATATATAACCATTTTTTAATGAACTCAATTTTATTTTCACTTTCCAACAATAATAAAAAAATTAATAAAATTACAAAAAACTAAAAAATCCGGTCTTGTTTGGTTTTCTCAGTAACCAAACAATAAATCTACACTCTTTTCACAACCAAAGAGTATAATTACCTGAAAATCTCGAAATCACAACAGAAGAAGAACCGGCAAACACGACCCGATCTCTTCTTTGAGTTTTCCGCTTCAAAATCTTTAAAATACAAACAGCGAGCAAGCAAGAAAGAGAAACTTTTCGCTTCAAATTCTTTCGAGTAGAAACTAAGCGAGAGAGAGAGAGATAAGAAGAACCGGACGATTGATATTGATGCGATCTATAGGTTACGATCGACTCTGGCAAACAGTGTTAGCTCAGTAACTTGACGTGACCCGTACTCGGTCACGAACCCAGTTAGATCTCTTTCTCTCTGATTCCTTTCTTTTGCTTTCGTTCTTTTAACAGTCTCTATGCGCTCTCTTTTCTCTATCTGCAAAAATTCTTTCTTCAGGATGTGGGAACAATACAGCATTGCCCTTAATGTGTTACAATATTACTATTATGCCATTGCTGCCTTTCTCCACTTGGCTTCCTGGTCCCCGCTGGATTTTCATCAGTAGATTGGTGGGTCACTCCAGTAGTTTGGATTCTACTATAATTCGTACTGTTTTTTAGAGTGAGAGTACGGAAATGGGCTTTAGTATTTAAATATTTACGGTTTTGTGCCACTGTTAAGTTGTACTCATGTTACTGTTTGAGAGATCCAATGATGCTTGATGCTGACACTGCATTCTGAAGGACAGCAGTGAAAATGAGATTTTTTTTTTTTTTACTAATAGTTTTATAGATGAGATATATGTAGAAAAATCATGTGTTTATAGCATGGATAGAAAAATAAATTATATAGTAGAAAAATAAGTTAGAAAGAATGAGGCATTTGATAAGAAATTAATATGAAAATAAATACTTATTATATTTTTTTTATTCATAGAATTCTAAGATTTTATTTTATATTGATGCAAGATTATAAATTATTTTATAATTACACTGAATCTTAAAAATTTTAAGTTTGTTTTACATTGTGTGTAATTGTGATTTTAAAAAATATTTTTTTATTATTTTAATATGCTGATATTAAAAATAATTTTTTAAAAAAATATTTTAATATTTTTGTAAATTTAAAAATATTTTTAATTTTTTTATGATTTGTTTGAGGCTACTATCGATGGATGGATATATATATATATATATATATATATTTGTAACAATTTGGAAAACAAATCGCTTAAGAGTTATTAAAAATCATTTAATATATCTAATTAATCATAATATTTTTTTAAAAAAAAATTATTGTAAACACTTTCTTATAAAATAACACTTATTTAGTGCCTTTAATAAATATCATTGATTTTTATTTTTTTAACATCAAACAATAATATATGAAATTTAATAAATATACTCAAATAATAATTAATGGATGCTTTCATTTGCTTTTCTCATAAAATAATTGGTTCCAACTGAAAATAAAAACATCTTACTTTCAAAACTTATGAATTTATAATTCTCTCTGTATAAATATTTTTTTTTGGCATATAGTAATCAATATCATAATATTTATATTAACTCTAACTATAATTAAAATTTCAAGCCCAAAAAAAATTTAAAAAACATATCATTATAACAAGAGAATATTGAGTAAAGGTACTCGTTATTGTTTTGTTTTCTAATAACTAGTGGTAAAAATAGTCATGATGCCATGAAATTATTTTTATAATCTAATTCTATTTAATTCAACAATAATTAAAACAAATGCAAAATTAATGATTGAAATTCGAAAGAGAAATGTATTCTTTCAGTCAAAAACCTCATTTTATTATTTAAAAGAAAACATATCTATTTTATTAGCTGCACAGTGTTTTTAATAAAAACTAATTACTATTAAAATATATATTTTCAAGAATTTTAATGATTTAAACTAAAGAGTTAAAAAACTATAATTTTAAATCAAAATTCTCTTTCTTTATTCTTGTGTTTCTTTTTCTTTTTCTTTTTGACATAAAACATGTCTTTTTATTAAAAATATTTTTTTTTCAAATTAAAAGTTATCATGTTCTAGAAAGTAGAGTTCAATAAAAAAAAATATGTCTTGATAATTTATACGTGGTTATATGAAAAAATAATAAATAATAAAATAAATATTTTATTATTATAAATACTTGTGTGGTTTATTTCTTTTAAAAACTTTGCATGTTAGTTTTCCATACAATAATTCACAAAGTAATTATTAATATAACCTTAAAAAAACTCTAATCTAATTTGAAATTCATGCATAATTGGATGGTTTTTTAAAAAATCATCTTGATATTTTTTTTAAAATCAATTCTAGAATATAATAAAAAATAGTTGAATAAAAAAATTATAAAAGAATAAAACATCAAACTTAGGAGCACTTGAGGTTGAAGGGATAATCCAACAGCACCTGTGTTTGCAGGGCTAAATGCCTGTGCTTGGCTCATTGAAAATCTCCAGGTTTTTTTCAGAAAAGATTAGGCAGACGACATGTCTTCCACTTTAACTTTTTTTAAAATAAATTGATGATAAGTTAGGCATGTAAGTGTTATCCGCTACCACTTTTGGTGGCATGAAATTCAGGTTCTAGGGTATTTGAACCCTAAATTTTAATTTAAAAACATCTCAAGAAATCCTATAAAACCCAATAGCTAAATTTACAATGATGAAACATCTTTTAATCAAATTCAATAAAACAAATTTTTTCAAGTTTAAATTCATTTTTTCAACATGATATCATCTTTATTAAATTTTTATCTTTAATATTAACATCAAAATTAAATCTTTTATAATTGAAAAGTTACTCGTTAAAATTCTTTTTTTTCTTTTTTTTTAAAAAAAATTATCTCTTCTCTCTCAATATTCATGAACTAAATATGAAGAAAATGAATTTTTATGATTTTGATATAAAAATTAAATAACTATAACCAAACAGAAAAAAAAATTAAGAACAAATATTTTTTTTTCACACTTTATTAACAGTAAAAATTGAACAGTTGATTAAAGAGTGCAATCAATAGTGCACTTGAGAAAGAATCTATATCTCTTTTAGTTTATTTTTATAATGTAGGCTAGTAAGGTGATTTGGGTCATCACTAAAGCACATTGATTCAAGTTGTTGCATTATAGTTTTTTATTAGTGATTCATGGTTTTATTGTTGAAGAAATTATTAATTTTAGTCTTGATATAGATGTCATTGCAAGGATAAAAACTAGAATTTTAAATATATATATTTCGAGACAAAATATTAGAATAAAGTATATATTTTATATGGAATAAACCTCGAATTAAAGGATATATTAAAAATTCTTACAATTTTTATAACTAAATTGAAATTTTTTTCAATATTAAATGAAATGTGACTCCTTCTATTTATGTTATATTTTCATTTAGAATTGTTTAAATCATAAAATGATTTATAAAATCATATAATTTTAGGAGTCAAAATATACTTATCATATAAAATTATTTTAAGAACTCAAAAACTAATAAAATCATACTAAAATCATTATAACTTGGTAAACTCGTGATTTTAATATTAATTTATATTTTTATTAGATTTATAATATTGTTCCACTTCATTATAAAAATATTTTTTCATTATAAAACATAATAACTCTTTACCTTCCACAATAGCCTCCCTACTAGCTTTAACAAACTACTTCCCTGTGACTACATTAGCATCACATGTGATCTCTCTCTCTTTCTCTCTCTCTCACACACACATACAATCTTAATAAATTCTATCATTTATCTCCTCATCACTAATAATCCAAACTTTATCTCCATCTTCAACAACATCATGATTACAACAATGATGACAAACCAATCTGAGATTACTCAGAAGCTTTCATCTCTTCTATAATGATCTAAAGATTCATAGTCACCATTAAAAATAATATATTCTTAAAAGAAAAAAGGAAATTAATATACTTATTGACTTAAATCTTTGAACACAACAGCTCAAGAATTGTTGGCTTGTCATTAATAAAAATATATATTTTTATTTTATCTCTTGATTTTATAATTTTAATTTTATTTTTTATATATTACGGTGCCCTGAATGTTTTTACAAGACAATTACTAGTATTAAGTTCATGTATGTTTGTTTTTTTTACTTTATTAATTTCATTTGGAATTATGATTTCTTAGGGACAAACTTTAACCTTAATTTTGAGTGTATAGATTTCTTATCTCAATCTCTACATTAAATGTAGAAGCTCTTGGATCCTCAGTTAAGGTTTTTTCTTAAATGTTTTCTTTGATCATATTAAGAGTTAAATTATTTATAGAATGATTCATATAGTTGACCTCAAAAACCATAACTATTTTGTTTGGATTGCTATTATTGTTGTTCCATGAGTTAAATTATATTTAAAAATATATCATTTACAAATGATTGATAAAGTTATTAAATTTGAAATTTGAATTTAAATTGTTGAAAAAAAGGATGATTTGAATTGATTTTTGTTTTGAAATATTCTATTTCATGTAACCTTGTTTACATGCTTACAAATTATAGCCTAACAATCCTGTTTGAATTTATTACAGTTTAGTTCAAATAATATTGTTTGAATTGATTACAAGACTGGCTTGAATTGTTTGAATTGATTACAAGACTGGCTTGAATTGATTCTTGAATTATTGAGCATATAATATTTAAATGAAAAAAAAACTCATTCAGTAATAGGCTTAATATGGAATGGCAATATAGTATAGATATTGATAAGAAATAAAAAAAATATTAATGCAAGTATTGTCAAAAAAATATAAGTGGAGGCATTTTCCATTTCAAACATCATTTGGCTTGTAAGGATGTTAAGCTTTAAATATAAAAACTATAAAAAAGATGGTTTTGCATGCTACGATGAAAAGTTAAAAAGCAACAGGAGAAAAAAAAAAGAATTCTTTAATACATTAGAAGAAAATAATAAAGATGGGGGGAGGACATAGAAAATATAGTAGTTAGTGGGAGTGAAAGTACACAAATTATCACGAAACAAGTGTTAAAAAAATATCCTAAAGAAGAAGCATTTCGATAAATTGCAAGGTTTTTCTACACTAGTGCAATTTCATTTAATTAGGTGAAAAACCCTGAATTTCTCAATGAACCTAAATTGATTGCAAAACATGGATCAGGTTTAAAGTCTCCATTTTATCATGTTATTAGAAAGAAGTATTAAGGAAATAAGTAGATCAAACAATGAATTTGCTTTAGAAGTACAAGCTAGAGTAGAAAAAAAACATGTTCAATATTTTTCGATGGATGGATAAACAATAAAAGATGTTTTATTTGCAATTTTTTAGTTAATAGTCTTAAAATGGATTTTTTTTTTGTCACTAGTAGATACCTCTAATATGTCCAAAACTATTAATAAAATATTTGAGATGTTAGATGTTTTTATAGAGAGAATTAGGTAGGAAAATATTGTATAAATAATTATCAATAATAGTGCAAATTATAAGACAACATACTAATTATTGATGAGAACAAGAAAATGGTTATTTGAGACACCATATGTTGCTTATCATATCAACTTAATATTGGAAGATTTTTAGAATAAGCTATGGATCCATCGAGTAACTATTGTTAGGAGAATGAGAATTATCATGTATATTTATTTAAGAAATATTCTTATTCTCTTGCTAAGACATTTTACAAAAGAAAATGATTTGATTAGGTATGTTACCACTTAGTTTGCTATTACATAATTGACCTTAGAATGTTTAAATGATATTGTTCTTATATGATACTAGCATGTTAAATCTATATCTTGGATAATAGAAATATGATAAATTTATAAAAAAAAAAATAAATTATAAAGTTCAATTTCTAACTGATCTAATGTTAAAAGTTAAAATTAAAATAAATAAATAAATATATGAGATTGAGATAACTCTAAATAAAGTAAATTAAACAAAAATACAAAGCCTAATTCTAAAATAATATAATATTAAATAATGAAATTTAAAAGAAAATGAAGGAGAAGAAGGTGTTGATAGACAATGAAATAAAAAATAATTAAAAAATATTTTTTAAAAATAAACTAAGTCAATCCCAATCAATATGTTATATTTGTGATTAGGATTATGAGATCAAGATAACTTTAGTAAATAAAAAAATTATGAAGCTCAATTAAAAAAATATCCAATCAAAAAAGAACCTGCAAACAATAAATAGAGTTAACTCAAGTTAACTTTTTAAATCTGGGATCCAATTCATAACATGAGATATTTTAATAGAAAACAAGTTTTAAAAATTATAAAACCTAATTTTTAATAAATCAAATATCAAATGATAAAATTAAAAAAATATTAACTATAAAAAGTGTTATAAAAAAACTCGATCCAATACATATTAACTTGTTAAACTTATAATTTAAATTATAAAATTAGGATAGATTTATAAAAAGCTAAAAAGCAAGGGGAAAAAACCTATTTCTAACAATCTAAAATTAAAAGTTGAAATTAAACAAATAAATAAATTAGAGAGATCAATATATAACCCAACAAAAAAAATTATAAAACACAACTCTTAGGACATCATATGTTAAATGATAAAATAAAAAAATTAAGTTGTTAAAAAATGAAATTATATATATATATATTTAATAATATTTTATAAGTGATTTAGCCATATTTTTTAATATTTTGTTAATAATAATAATGACGTACTTCTCCGTTTTTTCAGGGACTTTGTAGTATCATAGCAAAGGCCCACTTGATTTCCTTGCTGGTGAAGTTCTGCTCATGCGGTGAAAGTTGTCCCTTCTCGTTTTCAGGCAAGTTCTAATTTACTAAATTAGTCCCTCAGTTTAAAAAATTTCTTATTTAATCCTTATACTTTCATTTATAATTGCTACAATGTTAAGCTATTATCACTTTGGGTTTTGACCGAAAAAGTAACGAGTTAATTGTAATAAGTTGACGACCAAAGTTGATTGAGGGATTATTAATGGTTTTTCAAATTAGAGGAACTAATTTCTTAAAAATTAAAGGATTAGGAATTGTTTTTTTTGTTTGAAAAACACTTTTGAACAAAATTATTTTTTTATAATTTTTTTCTTTGTTTTAAATTAATTATTTTTCATGTTCTCAAATTATTTTTTTGTACTGATGTAAGAAATAATTTTAAAAATTATAAAAAATATTATTTTAATATATTTTTAAATAAAAATCACTCTAAAAAGCAATTACTACTATATTTTTAAATACCTTTTTATAATGTAGTTATCTTCTCCCCTCTAGGTACAATGTGACAATAAAAATATTTGAGAATGTAATAGTCATTGTTTTAAAATGTATTTTTTTATTTATAAATATATTAAAATATTATTTTTTTAAAAATATTTTTAATATTAATATATTAAAAATATATATATATTTTAAAAAAAAATACAATTTCAACCAGACAACAATATCAAAATCAAATCAAATATGGGGGTGCTGTCCTTTGTTAGAACCCACACGCTTATCTCTCCAAACCAATGTCCATCGTCCTTCACACCCATGTGGCCATGGCTCACTAAAGTCACAACCTTTTGTTTGATGAAAGCCCCCACAAAATTAGCCAGCCCTTCCAAGCAAATATCTAAAGACCACGACATTTCTTTTCTCTCTCAAATCCTCTCTATAGAAATGTTCCTTGGTTTTTCAAATCTTTTTTTGTTTTTTTTTTAAATATCTTTCTCTACAAGGTCACTCTCAAATTTTGTGGCCAGTAAAAAAGTGGTACAATGAGGCAAAACCCGGCAACTTTCACCATTGATAACGAGCGAACAGTGTTGGGGAATCCGACAAGTGATGTTTTGATACTTGCTCATAGGAGGCTAAGCACACTGACACAATATTTAACGTGGTTCGGCAAAACCGCCTACATCCACGGGAGAAGTCAATATATTTAGAGATAGAGAAAGAATACAAAACAAATACATGGAGGAGAATGATAACTTCATTCTACTCTACTCCCAGCCCTCTCTTTGCTGTCATTACAGCTGCTGCAATGGCAGCAGCCTTGCTGCCATTGCAGCTCTCTCTTCCTCTCTACTCTCTTTACATTCTCACAATTCTCTTCTCTCATTTTGCTCTCTAACATATGCCTCTATTTATAGGCATTCATGGAGGCTTTTCTTCAACAAAGGTGGCTGCCAACTCCAACTCTTCTTCAACAATGGTGGCTGCCAACCTTTGACATCTTGTATGAATGCACATGTTTGGTGCAATACCAAATGGTTGTTGCACATTAATGGCAACCAACCTAACA
>SRLM01000157.1:607885-634800 GCA_015708895.1 Populus ilicifolia | reverse complement strand
CACGTAGGACATATAGGTCAGCCAAATCTGACGTGGCAGTTTGACTGGTCAGAGTGCTGATGTGTTAGGTGACGTGTCTGATGACTGTGCAGACTGCTGACGTGCTTAATGACGTGGCAGTTTGACTGGTCAGAGTACTGATATGTCAGGTGACATGTCTGATGACTGTGCAAAACTGTTGACGTGGCTGATGACGTGGACAGCCAACCCCGTCGGCACGTGCGATGGTTTCCGACGTCCGATTTCGACGCGGTTTTCACCAGTGGCTTCGTCTCTTCCTCCTCTACACAATGGTATGGTCAAAACACAATTTTGACAACTTTCTTTTTTGAGCAAAATCAAACATCACGTTAAAACCATGTGCTCTGATACCAATTGTTGGGGAATCCGACAAGTGATGTTCTGATACTTGCTCATAGGAGGCTAAGCACACTGACACAATATTTAACGTGGTTCGGCAAAACCGCCTACATCCACGGGAGAAGTCAATATATTTAGAGATAGAGAAAGAATACAAAACAAATACATGGAGGAGGAGGATTACACCCTCTCATACTCAACTCTCACCTCTCTTTGCTGCACTTGCAGCTGCTGCAATGGCAGCACGGCTGCTGCCATTGCAGCTCTCTCTTCCTCTCTACTCTCTTTACATTCTCACAATTCTCTTCTCTCATTTTGCTCTCTAACATATGCCTCTATTTATAGGCATTCATGGAGGCTTTTCTTCAACAAAGGTGGCTGCCAACTCCAACTCTTCTTCAACAATGGTGGCTGCCAACCTTTGACATCTTGTATGAATGCACATGTTTGGTGCAATACCAAATGGTTGTTGCACATTAATGGCAACCAACCTAACAAACAGATATGGAGATCTAGTGATATGATTGTAAGAAGAAGAACCCTAGTTCTCGAGGCAACAGGCAATGCAATGATCTAAAAAATCTCTTGCATTCTTGGAAAAATGGGAGTTTTTCTAAGATAAATCCGTGCTTGTATTTGTGTTGTGTATAGCCATGGTGGAACTCATGCACTCTTTTCGTGAAGCCAAAGAGTGCTTGAGAGGAATAATAGCAATAGCAGAACGCAACGTTAGGAGAAGCATGATACGTTTATCTATAGTCGTAATTGTATTTAGGCTATAAATAGTGCTAGGGTTACCTCACAAAAGATTTTCCCAACCCACTCCTGGACTGCAAGTTGGGTATTAGTCGGAGCATGGCTGGGTATGGAATTCAGTAATTTAGGGTTTGTTGAATTGTATTTTTAAAAATAGTTTTTTTATTTAAGAATATATTAAAATATTTTTTACACCCGTATATCATAATTATTAAAAAAGAATATATTTTTATATTTTTTAAATAAAAAATACTTTTAAAAAAACAACATGTAAGTTATACAACACAGCCTTGAGCTTGAAATTTGCTTCCTTTCATTAGGGGTCCTAATTCTATCAGATAAAAAACAGCTGATGATTAAGACGTTGATTGACATTAACTAGACAAGAAAATCCAATTTTATTTCCCATGATTCTATCGGAAAGTTGTTGTCGGGAGAATCCTTACCTTTCATCTTCGGCTCCTTGAGAACTACATGCAACTAACATAAACATAGACAGTATTAAGATGTTAAGAGGATAATTATGAGTGATATAGCTTAATTAGTGAAGTTTTAAATTTATTTTTTTAAAGTTTATCAGTTTGGATTTTATAAATTTTAGAATTACTGAAAATTTATATAATTATTAATTTTAGAATTTATAAAATTAATAAAGATCATGGAAATTATCAATATTAATAATAATAAATAAATAAAAAGCTTATGAGTATAACTTGTAAGGAGCTGCGCATATTTTGTTTCATGGGAGTTGTCTAGGCTTGCTTTTTATGTGATGGGACACTGAGCCATCAACTGAGTAGGGTCATTAGTTGTAAAAGAAGACATCAGCCTCTCATGTGAAAGTCATTTTGTCTCCAGAATCGAATAAATTCTAACCGCTAATGCAAGGAGCTTGTCTTGTAATTTTGTTTTTTTTGCTCAAGTTGATTGATCTCTGGGCATGAAGAGAAATCTTCAAGATCCTTGAAATTACAGAAAAGAAGATTTCAGAAATTCTTTCATACATCTTTTTATCGAAATTCCATCCTGGGAACTCGTTTAAGAAGTGCCATGGTTTGGAAAGATTAAAAAAAAAAACTACCCACTAGTAAGAAGCTGCCTCCAAGAGCCGTAGTTCTCTTTGGGGCCGGTGTTGTATCATATGCATTATTGAACAATTTGATGGAGGACCGATTAGTCTATGATTGAACTGGAACTGGTGGCTCCTACAAGCAAGAAACTGTTCGTTGGACCTGACCACTCATACTATCCAGATCCACAACACTAATCAAAATGTTCAACATCAACTGTCATGCTCAAAATCTTCAACATCAACTGTCATGCTCATCTTCCATTTCTATTCACGGTATTCAGAATGGGGACTGAGGAGAGGGAGAAGACTAGAAAATTACTGCATGGTGTGAGCTGCTTCTGTAAAAAGGACAATAGAAGGAAGCAATCCTTTTCTTCTGCGAAGCTCTGATTTGAAGCTAAAAAGCTATTTAAACAAATGGAGCTGACATGACACGATCCGGCCACGGCCAGCGGTGACATCATCAACTAATGGATCAAATAGGTACAACTCCCCTTTGAACAACTTGCATTGAATTGTAATTCAAAAAACTCTAAGGTCGTTCTTCGAGATATAGGTCCTGTGTTGTGAGTACAGTATAAGAAACGCCTCGTCTGCATCTCGAGTTTTTACCTAATCTCTGCCAGAGAGTAAAATCTGGGGAGCAAATATGATTCCAGCCTAGAAATGGGCAAGAATCCATTAACACGGGCATTGAAAGAAAGAAATCATTTGAATTGATAGGGTAAAATGATTGCATTGCATCTTGGTACAAAAATTATGAAGTGCTTTTGATGGACTTTGCGCAATTACATCCCAGTTTATCAATAGAAGCCATCAATCCAAATAATTGGTGGATTCAAAATTTCTGAGCAAGTAGTTCACACGTGATTATATTATTCATTGACGCCGCAGAGCTCCCAGCAGCTAATACTGGAACAATGTTGTATATGGGTTCTTTCTCAACTTGAACCCTCTGGCCCATCTCGGCAAGTTCATTCATAGCATTGTTTAATTCGAGTGACAATGTATCCAGTGGAATACCGCTGGCTGTTGGGAAGGAGGTCCTTGAATTCTATAAAAGAAAATGGTGTGAGATTACTAAAGCGAAAAGTTATGAAGAAGGTAAAGGAAAATGAAAACAGCACGGTCTTCTCTAGTGTATGTGTGAAAGCGTTGCGCTTTTGTAGTCTATTGTATTTGTACAAGCATTCCCTATTGGTGATTCCAGGGGAGTTTCAAAAGTTTAAAAAGAACAGTATTATTGCAACATTAGCAAGGCTTTGCAATATATGACTGAATATAGTAAAGAGCCAAATATCAGAGGTGATCAGAATTAAGGAATAATCAACTGTTTTAGAAAAGAGTACAGGAAACTCACCATTGTGTCTTCCAAAGAAAAATCGTGCTCCATAATCACTTTATCAAGAAGATAAACACAAAATCTTAAAACTCTTTCCATATGCCCCTTCGAGATGGAATTTTGATGATCCATGTCTTCATCATTGACACCAAGAGACTCAGAACAGATCTTCACAACAATATTTTCTGTAATAGACAAAATAATTGCAAAAATCTCCCCACTAACAACACATTTCTGAATGCAAGAATCATGCCACTGTGCATGCTGAAATCCCCAGCGATTAGCAACTGTAAAAGAGGATGGGTTGTGAACACTTGTAACTGCTGTTTCTGCATCTTCTGGGATGAAAAGAATGGGTTTAACTTCTACAGATGCCCTACAGTAACCAGAGAGGCAATGGAAAGCATTTCAATAGAGAAGCTCATCTAAGTAAATTTCAGCAAGTCGAATCCGCACACTATAGTATTGACAAGTGTCAAATAACTGGTGTTATAGTAAATGCTCCAGTTGCCACACATGACATTCTCTAAATACTTCGTTAGATACTATGATAATCTTGTGTAACTATGTTAAAATCCAATAAAAATATTCTTATTGGCATACAACAATTATCATTTAACATATACACATGCAGGATATTTAACATTCAATTTAGTTGTTTTTATTCTATTGCCAAATACAAATATTAAAGTTATCCAAACTTATTACACAAGCACATTGTTATGTGTGTGAACACAAATGGACGGTGGCAGCCATGGTTGGTGGCAGCCATGGTTGGTGGCAGCCATGGTTGAAGTCATAGTCAAATGGTAGGTGCCTAACTTGCCCACCATTGTTGAACAATCATCTCCCTCATCAGCTATAAATAGATGTGCATTGATAGCTGAGATAGAGCACGAAATAGAGAGAAACACAGAGAGAGAGCTAAGGGTGAGAGTTGAGTTGAGTTGAGAAGTTTTCTCCTCCTCCTTGTTTTCTTGTTTGTATTGCTTTTGAGCTTGATTAATACAAACCAGTAGCTCCGTGGAGTAGGCAAGTTGCCGAACCACGTAAATTTGTGTGTGTTTGAATGTTTGGATCTCCTAACAACTGGTATCAGAGCCTGTTCTTGAAAGTTCTTGAAAAAGAGGGTGTTTGATCCAAACTCAAAAATCAAAGTTCTCAAAACGTGTTTTTGAAGATACCACCGTGAAGAGGACGACGCGAGGAATCCACTGGTGAAAACCCGATGAAAATCCGACGTCCTGCATGCCCGTACGCGCCTGCACGCGCCACCACCAGTACTGTCCACGCGCACAGACGCGCCGTACGCGCGTCACGCGTCTTCCTCACCGTTTCCTGCAACTCGTCTCTGCCACGTCAGCCGATCGGCATAGTCATCTGCCACATCATCTGCCACATCAGCCGTTTGACACGACCAACAGCCACGTCATCACTGACATGTCATCTGCCACCTCACCACTGCCACGTCAGACGAAAATCTCTGTGGATCTGCCACGTCAGATCTGGTGGACCCCATATTGCCTACGTGTCTGACACGTCATCTTGTTACGTCATCATAACTAGGTTTTGATCCGGTGTGGCGCAGCGACTATTCCGCCTGCCACGTGGCTTCATCTGCAGCGTCCCGTTATCCCAAACTTTGATTGCTTAAATCAGAGCCATCCGAAGTCCGATTTGGGTGATCTCAGTGTCGTTTCCAGCATTTTTGGCCATTCCGGACACATCTGTAAGGTCAGATTATTGAGATTCAAATTCAAGGAGGAGTAAAAATGGCTGATGAAATAAAGGCTGCAGGTATTGAAAAATTTGATGGAACTGATTTTGGATATTGGAAAATGCAAATTGAAGATTATCTATATGGGAAGAAACTTCATCTTCCTCTATTGGGGAGCAAGCCAGAAAACATGTCAGAAGAAGATTGGCAGATTCTTGATAGACAAGTCTTGGGCATTATCCGGCTATCATTATCAAGAAGAGTTGCTCATAATGTTACAAAAGAGAAATCCACAGCAAGATTGATGGAAGCCTTGTCTGGGATGTATGAGAAGCCATCAGCAAATAACAAAGTGCACTTGATGAAGAAGCTGTTCAACCTGAAGATGACGGAAAGCACCTCTGTTACACAGCATCTTAATAATTTCAATACCATCACAAATCAATTGTCATCTGTTGAAATTGAGTTTGATGATGAGATCCGAGCACTTATTTTGCTAGCTTCACTTCCAAGCAGTTGGGAAGGTATGAGAACAGCTGTAAGCAACTCAGCCGGAAAATCCAAATTAAAATATGATGACATTCGAGACCTGATTTTAGCAGAAGAAGTACGAAGGAAAGACTCGGGTGAAAGTTCAAGTTCAGGTTCAGCTTTCAACATCAACACTCGAGGAAGGAGACAAGACAGAGGCTTATCCAGAGGCAGATCAAAATCAAGGTACAGAAGCAAAAGCAAGTTTGGACCTAGGAAGCAGGTTGAATGTTGGAATTGTGGCAAACCTGGCCATTTCATGAGGAGTTGCACAAAACCAAAGAAACCTGAAGCTGACTCTGCAAATGCCGCTACAGACGAGGTACAGGATGCTTTGATCCTTGCAGTACATAGTCCTATTGATGATTGGGTTCTTGATTCTGGAGCTTCATTTCACTGTACACCACACCATGAAATGATGCAAAATTATACTGCTGGAAATTATGGGGTAGTCTATCTGGCCGATGGACAACCATTGAATATTGTGGGTATAGGAGATGTGCAAATCAAGACAATGAATGGATCTATATGGAACTTGCAAAATGTGAGGCATGTTCCTGAACTAAAGAAGAAGTTGATCTCGGTCGGACAACTTGATGATAGTGGCCATTCAATCCTTTTCTCTGGAGGAATGTGGAAGGTATCAAAGGGAGCAATGGTTTTGGCTCGTGGAAAGAAAACTGGCACTCTGTATATGACCACAAGATCAGCAGATATAATTGCCTCTACTGAAGCAGAAAATCAAGCGCAGCTATGGCATTGTAGACTCGGCCATATGAGTCAAAAGGGAATGAAGATACTTCAGTCAAAGGGAAAGCTGCCAGAGTTAAAAAATGTTGATCTAGACATTTGTGAAAGTTGTGTTCTCGGAAAACAGAAGAAGCTCAGTTTCTTAAAGGTTGGCAGGACCTTAAGACCAAGAAAACTAGAACTGGTGCACACAGATTTATGGGGACCAGCTCCAGTAGCATCTCTTGGCGGTTCTCGGTACTATGTCACTTTTATTGATGACTTTAGCAGAAAGGTATGGGTCTACTTTCTAAAAAATAAATCTGATGTGTTTGACACATTCAAGAAATGGAAGGCTATGGTTGAGACTGAATCAGGTTTGAAGCTGAAATGCTTACGATCTGATAATGGAGGAGAATACATTGATGGAGGTTTCAAGGAGTATTGCGCTGTCAACGGTATCAGAATGGAAAAGACAGTTCCAGGCACACCACAACAGAATGGTATTGCTGAACGGATGAACCGGACCATCAATGAACGAGCTAGAAGCATGAGGTTGCATTCTGGGCTACCTCAAACATTCTGGGCTGATGCAGTTCATACTGCAGTTTACTTGATCAACCGTGGACCATCAGTACCTTTGGAGTTCAGACTGCCCGAGGAAGTTTGGAGAGGTAAAGAAGTACAACTTGCTCATCTAAAAATCTTTGGGTGTGTTTCCTATGTGCATGTAGACTCTGATGCTCGCAACAAGCTGGATGCCAAATCAAAGAAATGTTTCTTTATTGGCTATGGAGATGAAGAATTTGGATTTCGGTTTTGGGATGATCAAAACAGGAAGATTATCAGAAGCAGGAACGTGATCTTCAACGAGAAAGTTTTGTACAAAGACAGATCAAGTACAGAACTAGAGATAACTGATTCAGATACGAGTCCACAGAAATCTGAATTCATACAATTAGAAGGGCTTCCTGATATTACCACTCAAGAGTCCATCCAAGACAGTGCAAACACTTCAGTACCCACCACTTCTTCACAAGATAGTGCAGAGCCAAGTGAACCAGCTGTTCGCAGGTCTTCAAGGACTATAAAGCCTCCACAACGGTTCACACTTCTACTGAATTATATCTTGTTGACAGATGGTGGTGAACCATTAACCTATGAAGAATCCTTACAAGATGGAAACTCGAGCAAGTGGGAGTTAGCCATGAAGGACGAGATGGAGTCATTGCTGAAGAACAAGACTTGGGAGTTAACCAAACTGCCTGAAGGAAAGAAGGCCTTGCAAAACAAGTGGGTTTACAGAGTAAAGACCGAGCATGATGAAAGCAAACGGTTCAAGGCAAGACTTGTTGTAAAAGGGTTTCAGCAAAAGAAAGGGATCGACTATTCTAAAATATTTTCTCCAGTTGTGAAGCTTACAACAATCAGAGTTGTCCTGGGGATAGTAGCTGCAAAAAATTTACATCTTGAACAATTAGATGTAAAAACAGCATTTCTTCATGGAGAATTGGAAGAAGACATTTACATGCAACAACCAGAGGGGTTTGCAATACCAGGAAAGGAGAGTCAAGTTTGCAAGCTAAAGAAGAGCCTATATGGTTTGAAACAAGCTCCAAGACAGTGGTACAAGAAGTTTGACAACTTCATGTGTAGTACAGGATACACAAAATGTCAGGCTGATCATTGTTGCTATGTCAAACATTTTGACAACTCTTATATCATTCTACTGCTATATGTTGATAATATGTTGATTGCAGGATCCAGCATGGAAGAGATTGACAAGCTAAAGCAACAATTGTCAAAACAGTTTGAAATGAAGGATCTGGGAGCTGCTAAGCAAATACTTGGCATGAGAATCATCAGAGACAAAGACAAAGGCATACTAAAGCTTTCACAGGCAGAGTATGTCAAGAAGGTTCTTAGCAGGTTTAGTATGGATAATGCTAAGCCAGTATGTACACCTTTGGGGAATCATTTCAAGCTCAGTAAAGACCAGTCACCAAAAACTGAGCTAGAACGTGGATACATGGACCAGATTCCATACGCCTCAGCTATCGGCTCTTTGATGTATGCCATGGTCTGTACTAGACCAGATATTGCCCATGCAGTGGGAGTTGTAAGCCGATATATGAGCAATCCTGGAAAGCAGCATTGGGAGGCAGTGAAATGGATCATGAGATACTTAAAAGGCTCATCAAAGACATGTCTTATTTTCACAGCTGACGGATTGAAACTTGAAGGCTTTGTAGATGCTGATCTAGCAGGAGATGTTGATAGCAGAAAAAGTACTACAGGTTACATATACACTCTAGGAGGCACTGCTGTTTCTTGGAGTTCTACCTTGCAAAAGATAGTTGCTCTTTCAACTACAGAAGCTGAATATGTCGCAGTTTCAGAATCTACAAAAGAGATAGTATGGCTACAGAGTTTCCTGCAAGAATTGGGCAAGATGCATGAAAAAGGTACTTTGTATAGTGACAGTCAGAGTGCAATCTTCCTTGCCAAGAATCCAGCATTTCACTCCAGAACAAAGCACATACAGATCAAATATCACTTCATCAGGCAATTGCTCGACGATGAACAACTGTTACTTGAAAAGATCTGTGGAACCAAGAATCCAGCCGACATGTTAACCAAAGGAGTTACTCTCGATAAACTGAAGCTGTGTAAAGCTTCAGTGGGTCTTGAAGATTAAAAGACAGACCTAACACCATTTGTGTCTAAGTGGGAGATTGTTATGTGTGTGGACACAAATGGACGGTGGCAGCCATGGTTGGTGGCAGCCATGTTTGAAGTCATAGTCAAATGGTAGGTGCCTAACTTGCCCACCATTGTTGAACAATCATCTCCCTCATCAGCTATAAATAGATGTGCATTGATAGCTGAGATAGAGCACGAAATAGAGAGAAACACAGAGAGAGAGCTAAGGGTGAGAGTTGAGTTGAGTTGAGAAGTTTTCTCCTCCTCCTTGTTTTCTTGTTTGTATTGCTTTTGAGCTTGATTAATACAAACCAGTAGCTCCGTGGAGTAGGCAAGTTGCCGAACCACGTAAATTTGTGTGTGTTTGAATGTTTGGATCACCTAACACACATATGCATGGCATTCCTTCCTCAAATACACAAGATACATACAAACTGTTGAAATCCAATACAAAGTTATGTCAATTTAAGTTTATAAAAAGTATACTTGCAAGCTGATATGCTCTCTTTTGTTTTCACTCTTCAGGGTACTCTATTCTCAAACAGTTTCAACGACCAAATTACTTAATCACCATATGCTCAGATTCCAATGGATACCATTTCACATATTTATGTATTCAAATAACGTATCCTAATTCATATTTTTTGTTTCACAATTTTCATCAGGTACACTATCCCTTTTACTATTGTCTGTCACTTTTATTTTGTTCTTTTATTTGTGATTCTAAAATTTTCTACAATTTTCTTTTTAATTTATCTTGAGCTGGTAAAAATAGTTGGCAAACAAATACAAACAACGCAAACATCTGCCTAGTGGCTAATACGTTGGATCAGGTTTCCAAATTCAAAGATATGCATATAAATATGAAATAGCATGACTATGAGATGGTAGATAGAGGCATAGAGATTTCCATTTAAAAGATCATAAAGGAAAATCAGATGTACAGAAGAATTACCTTTTTGGAAGATCAGGCACAAGAACATATAGAAATATTGGATCAAGAATTTTGCACTTGCTTCCTTTATCTAATTGCAGCAGTCTCATTTGCTTTAAGAAAGAGCCCTGCTTCTCCTGGATCTTAAGTCTTTCTGGCTGCGGAGTATGTGCTGAACAGTAAATGGCAAAAAAAAATAGCAGAGGTAGATACTGAGCAGCTACAGACATTTGCCACTGCTTCACTGTTTCCTAGTGCTAGTTCCAGCTCAGCAGAGGGGCCTCCATTGCATAGCATCATAGTGGGCGGGTCCAAACCCAACTGTCCAGCCATGTGTAGTATCTCCTTATGCAAGGTTGCCTGAAAGCAAACAGTAAAATCTAAAGGATTCAAATCTACATGCGATTATGCAATTATTACAGGCAGGGTGATGGCAAAAGTACTCAAACATAATCATACACATACAGGGAAATGACAATTTTGTTCATCTACAAATACAGTCATCGTGTTCAAGACTAAACAGAGCAATATCAACAGTGCAATCATTGTCTAATCAGGTATGTTCATGATCCTGGAGCAGAGCACATATAAGAAACCCGTTAAGATTTCCCTGCTGTCATAAAATCCAATTTCTCGCTATTGGCGATATCTTGCTAAATATTTCTTACTAACAGAAATGGTATTTTACAGTACCTGGCTATATGGCCCGATGCAACTGGGTGCCCAAGAGGAAATACTCTGCACATGCAACACTTATTTGGTTGTTATCATTTGCCACTAGAACTTCAATATAAGCTCTCCCCAAACTCGCTTGCAACAAAGGTAGTTCTATTGTGCTGCGAGATGGAACACCAAAAGGGCACTTTTCCTGGGTAATGAATCTCACATGTCTCATTTACTGTAGCAAACTCATTCATATCAGCAAAATAAAGATGAATATATAGGACACGCTCCCAGCCAAAACCATATCCTGCAAGCTGTGATTCAATGTGCTTCAGAACAACTGCTAGATCTTCATGGGAACTGCCAAAAAAAAGCGGTCCAAAACCCTTGAGAAATTGTAGAGTCAAAGGGGAAAGGTGAAAGAAGCTATGCGCATGGGTTAAGATATATGCTTCAGGGGAGTGATGAGGGAAAATGCATCATTCTTCTAATGTTTACCTGCTGAAGTTTTGCATGAATATTGCAACCAGCAACAAATGGAAAATATATTATCCTTCTTCGTTTTAGAGATGTAAATTCTATCATCTCTAACTTCAACTAAATTAGTTGTTTCAGAACTAGACTGGCATGTAGCCTGGCTTCTTTGTGGAAAATCTCCTTGCACTAAAAACACAGAACCCTTTTTTTTCCAGAGAGGAATCACTGGCTTTGTCATTATCACTTAATGAAATGACTGTGTCCTTATTTTCCAAATGAAATGCCAAAGGATGAATGACCCCAACTGAAGCTATAGAGCCTGGAGAGTGTAGTACAGTTTGAAATTCATCGAACACAATTCTGGCATTCTGAGAATTTGAAACAGTTACAGAAATGATAAAACTTAGTAGGAAAAATAAAAAAAATGAACACGAATTCAGTTAAAAGTTAAAACACAAGCTCTCAAGATAAAAATATAACAAAAATATGTTGCATTGCAATAGCAAGTACAACTTTCCCTTTGAAAACAGGGATCATAAACCAGACACTATTATTTTTTGAGAGAAACGACAAACAATGAGTAAAATGTCACCAAAAGCACCACACGCCCCCGTCTTATTATCATACAATAAGTTTTCCAGACACGATGAAAAAGAAGAAAAGGATGGAGGGAATGGGATTGGGAATCAATATTACACCTAAAAAATACAAGGCATACTTACTACGAAAAGTGGACAGTCAAGCGTCAGTGTTTCATATTCTCCTCCTTCACCACATACATTTATCCCATACAATCTACCAAAAGAATGTCAAAATGAGCAATGTTGGTGTCAAGTTGTGCTTAAAAAAATACAAGGAAGAAGAAAAAAAAAAAACATACTCTTTCAACTTATGCAGATGGGCGGTCAAGAACGCTATTTCTTTGCCCAAGTGCTTTGCAGGGTCTAAACCGATGGCTGCTACCTATGGCATTAGAGGACTATTACCCTTCACATTTGAGTTCATAATTTATCAATTTAAATTTTGAAAGATGTTTCACTTCATACCTTTACAGTGATAGCCAAAATCCCATTTGTTATCTGGTTGGACAGGAAACAAAATTATCCCACAAGAAGGGCATTTCAGATCTTGATAGACTACCACTCATATTGAGAAAATACAATTTACCATTTCTTGAAGGAGCAACGACTGATCTTGTTTCCACAAATACGCTACAGAAACAAGCCCTAACCTTGAACAAACACTTTCCACTCGTAAACTCTGGTAGTCCTACGCAATACCACCAGAAGATAGTGCCGTAATAGAGGGAATCTGTCTTTTGACTTCATTCAACAAAATGAACATATCTTCGACTTCATCACCTGGCGTTGTCTTGTAGTTAAGTGTTTGATGCCCGTAATCCACAAAACAGCTAGATAATATTCACTCTTCTGGTGAATACATCCCCCCACCCCTCTCTATACCTCAAAATGTAACATACTGTTAATATCCTCAAATTTTTACATCCTGTTTTAGTTTGGAAATTTTTTATCAACATAGGATAACGATAGAATTTTCAAATAATAGTTTCTGTGACTTTACCAAGAGCTTCTAAGCTTCATGCAGTTACAATATGGTCATGGATAACAACATGCCTCGGAGACATTATATACAAGCCTAATTCTTGACTGGCATTGCCCAAAATAAGACAAATGTTATTCCCAATAGCATCCTCTAAATGAGAGCTTGCCTTGTGGATCCTTGTATCCGCCTTCTGAATAATGGCAATCCCATGCATTCTGCATAGCTGACAAGTATTTTTTGCCCGACCTGCGAAAAATAAATAAATAAAGTGTTCCAACGATACACTAGAATACATAACACAACTTGCAGAAAAAGAAAGCGAACCAAACACTTGCACGGAATTAAAAACAAGAAACCATCCACTGAGACAAAAATTAAGCCTTGAAACTGTTATGTAAAGACAAAAAATACAAATATATATACAGATACTTACAGTTTGATACATGAAGCTATCTAACTCATCAACCGAATCATCAGCAGGCATCAAATTTGCCAATGCAACAATCTATCAAAATTAGCAATTCAACAAATAAAAACCCATCGAAAAAAAAAAGATAAGTAGAAAAAAGACAGAAATAATAAAAGAAGGTGGTATGTTTGGCGGGAAAGAACGTGTTGGCTTCTCAGGAAACAAACAAGAGACTTCATCATGGCATAACAACTATCCTTGCCGCCGCTTACTAGAGCTACCACCTTCATCTTCGTTTTCACTGATAGGGCTAAAGAGGAGGGTTGATGGTTAGTCTTGTTTCTTTGACTTCTGTTCTTATTGACAAACTCATAGCCATTTGGGGACGCTTCTCACTCGTCCTTTCGGGGTATGTCTTTAGCTCATCTCATCTGTCTTCGAAACCAGCATTTCCCTTTTTCAAGAAGAAAAAAAAAAAAACAAATATTCCCTCGTTCACATTATTATTTATATTATAAAAATAAATAAATGCCATTAAATATTATTATTATTTAATGAAACCCAAAATATTATTATTATTATTATTATAAATAGATGTATTTGGAGTGCGATTTAATTTCAGAGCACAAAAAAACTTGAAAATATTCTGGACTATTTTAAAAATAAAATAAAAAAGGAAGAAGCTTTTCTCAAAAAATAAAAACAAATTGAAATAAAACCTAAAGCATATGGTATTTGGGAAAATAGATTTGAATTCCATTTTTTCCCTTAAAGAAAAAGGAAAATTACTTTTACTTTATTTTTTTCATCTAATTATATTCATCACCTCTGGATCTGTTCAAAATATATACTGGACTGCACTCTCCTCTCTCGCGTAAAAGTAAAATCTATATTTATGTGGAAAGACTGAATACAGCTCGTGGCATATTCAAAAAGAAATCCGAAAAGAGGACTTAATAGTGACCAAAGAGTACTAGAAAAAAATAATTGTTATCATGTAATAAAAAAAATCTAAAGAAAATAGGGTGATGAGGACATCAAAACTCTCGTTTTCCAAACAATATCTCATAAATTTATTCTTTTAAAAAATAAACTTATTTTACTTATATTAAAAACAATATTTTAAAATATATATATATTATTTTAATATATTCAAAACACTTTAAAAAACAGCAATTATTTCATCCCTAAACATCTTCTCTTTTTATATGTTTTTAAATCATTTTAATATATGATGTTAAAAATATTTATTTAAAAAATATTGATATTAATTTTTTAAAAAATATACTACTTTAATATATTTAAAAACATTTAAAAAATAACCACTACTCTGCTGTTGAACATCCAAGTTTTCTATTATTTTTTAAATATATACTTATATAAAAAATAATTTTTTTTAAAAATAATGATATTAATTATAAAAAAAAATAACTTTCATACATTTCAAAAAAATCAACTAATGCTACACCTCTTAACACCAGTTGAGGTATTGATAACACAATTTTCCTCAATTACTTTATTTTGAATCATAATCCACCAATTCATGGGTGGCATCTCCAACATCCAATGACTACAACGCAGATAAAATGAACCACATCATCCAACCATTTTACGTATCTGATTGACGGCATTTGGTGGTTCTAAGTTCCCTACTCTTCACATCTCAACCACTACATTTGCTTGAGGAGGGCTAAAGACACAGCCCCATGAACGAGCTAACCAAACGAGAACGAGAGGCCTGACGAAGGAGGATCCAGTAAATGGATGGATGGATGGCTAGACAGCCTAGAGGAAACATGAACACCACGCTAAATTGTGCGCACCAAAGTGGAAGATGAGGAAAACTAAGAATATATATGGTAACAGATAAATTGACAATCCAAAAATTGATAAACAAAGGAAGCCTACCCCAGCACCACCCAATTGATTACCGTACAGGAAATACATCAAAAATAACCAACCACTAGATTAGAAGACCTCGACAGGGATTATATCTTACAGATTGATAAAATAAATAAAAAATGCAGTAAATGTTCTGAGCTACTTCAACCTGGAATTGATTAATCAACTCTTGGAAACTACCTCTCCTTTACAGGAAGGAAGTTCAGCTTCATGAACCACGGCTCTAGAGTAATTCTCCTTGTTGTTTGTCGAATTATGCACACAAAAGCTTGCATTGCTGGCATTTGAAACAAAAATGCATTCCATCCCGCCAAACCTGGACTCTCTTTAAAAAGGCTACAGAATGATCCTTTCAGTTTACTGTTTTCCTATCTCACGGTCCCTGTAGAAGAAGAATCTAGAGCTTTTTATGCAAGCACCTTCAGCAAAAGCAAGCTCGTAAATATAAAGCAGAAATTCCAGCATAAGACCGGGCATTGAAAAATGAGAAAAAAGAAGAATGCTTCATTTGTGAATGTTCTTGCTAAATCTCCATGCCCCAACATGCATGTGTAGATGATGTAGTAATTGTATGGAAGGGGAAAGCAAGCATTATTCTCACGCGTAGGCTTGAGAGTCATTTGAAGAATGAATGAAGTTTGTGAGCGCTGCACAGAATATGCAAAGCTGTAGGGAGGATATCTGATCCTCTTATATAGCAGAAATTACACAATCTAGTAGAACGATCAACTGGTCAGAAAATCTAGACCATGCTCAGCATAAAGCTCACAATGCATAAGCATTGCTGGACTCAAATGCTAAAACTTCATCATGTAACAATTTCTAACTTGTGCAACTAAGAAAAAGAGCACAGGGGCAAGACAAGAATAAAAAGACAACACAACAAAGATAATCAGCATAACAAAAACTGAACTGGTTTACCTAATTGAACTCAGAATGGAGCCTCAAGTGATTCATCCCAAACTTCTGCACTACCATTAGAAGCATCTTCAACATCTTCTTCCATTGAAAGCCTAATATATTCTCTGTGTGCAAAACGATCCCACTCTGTTAATGTTGGATTCTCACGCTCCTGGTTTGTTGCAATACCATCAAAGCTATTTTATTAATGCGAAGTTCAAATTTCATATTGAGCATAGAGCATAAAATAGGTGTTAAATTACCTGACGAATGAGAAATGGATCGCGGGTTTCAAAGGCCATAAATTTATTGAGGTTGAAAAGGATGTTGAAAACACTCCCTGAAAGTTTACAACCTTTCAGGTCACGGAGGGTGATATAGCCATCATCCTGCAGCCAGAAAACTTGGATAGTAAGCAACCAAAACATTTCCAGATGGTGTGATGGGAACAACAAGGAAATAAATTGGCACTTGATGACCAATCATGTTTGCTTATGCTATCCCATTGGGACTTAATTAAATTTGATTAGAGACAGTAATGAGGTGGGAACAAACATTTAGAACATCATTAGATGTAGTTTTCCTAGAACATGCTTCCATGTGCACTTTAAATACAGAGGAACTACAATTAAAATTACAGAAGAGCAAAGGGCAAACCTCCGGTCCAATCATGTCAATTATCTGGCACAATATATCTTCAAAAAGCACAGGCTCTTGAGCCATGCATTCCATCCGATGCAACTGCTCCTCATAAAAGAATTGCATCTCATTCCGTGTCAGAATTCCATTTCCATCCAAATCTATGCACTTGAACCTAAGAAGAAATCGAACATCACGACTCATGAGCAGTTGATCAATAAACCAAAACACTCTTTTGAAAAAACATATGTTTCCAAGCACATACAGGGTAACACCCAAGAGAAGCAATAAAGAACCATTATAAGATAGATTCTACAACAATAAAATAAGAATGATTTTATTCTTTTTATCTGCTTTACTAGTATATCTGACAAAGAATAATGGCCGGTGACGAGCTTGGAAAATTCTCTAACACTCTGTCCCTGCCTATCACTCTCCCTCCTTGATCATGTCTTACAAGTTCAGCCAATTCAGAAAAATTTTCCCAAATGGTTTCAATTTTTCTTTTCTTTTCAGCTAGAACAAAAGCACACAGGCCAGGTAGCATTTTGAACGAGGAATATATCAGAAAACTTAATAATGCTTTGTTTTTCATGATTAAACAGCTTTAATGGTGAAGTGAACATCTAAATGAAACAACTATAAAACGAATATTCCATAACAAGCAAATACCAGTATTTCATCAACGCACGGTTTTAGTTCAAATCCTTGACTCAATAGAATAAGACATGTAAACATACCAATACTCAAGACTAGGCTCAGATGACTTGTCTTCCTCTGAAAGTATGAAATACACAAAATCTTCATATCCCATCTTTCCTTCAACCTTACTAGTAAATTTTCTTGCAACCTGTAAGGCATTTAAATCATAAAAGTTCAGGAGCACAGAAAATTTATTGCCGTAAAATTGTAGGGTATTTTGACCCAAAAGACGAACATCATTTGAGTGCCACCAACCTGGGAAAATATTCTATCAACAATCCGGTAGGTAAGTGCATGATTCCCATATCTAATAAGGTTCTCTTTGTCAATAAGAAAATCATGATCTGTGTCCAGCTCCCAAAACTTGCAGTATATCACATAAAAGTGCTCATAAGAAAAGTACCTGCATGTGGAATCATAAGCAAAATAATTAAATTGTTAAGAATTCGATGCAAAATGTTAAAAGCATAAGTTCCAATCCAATTCTGTAAAAATAATTATGATTGTCTGAAATATTAATGTTTCATATATTTACAAGTTTATGATTGCCACAAGGTCCCATTCTGGAAAATCTAGGTTGCATTTGCACAGCTGCACTTACCTCAAAACTTTATTTATGTCCTCTTCTTCATCTGCATGTTGCATTGCATCAATTAAATTCCCACGTTTCAGCTCCCTGAGGGTAAGATGACCATTCCCAGATCTATTTACATGGTAAAAAATTCTGTATATAACAGTTTCAGCTGCCAATTGCAAAACAAAAATCATGTTAAAAATTACACGGCATTAAATGCACAGCAACAATAAGAATGCAAGATCCACACTACACAAAACTTAAACCCTAGAGAGGCCATTTCAGGCTGTCAACCTCTTGCTGCACTCCATTTTCAATCAATGTAAACAACCAATCAAACAGGCAACAGAAATTAAACATCTACACACTTAATTAACCAGAAAATATAATTCAATTGATTGACCCACCAATTACATGCAACTCTCAAATGAACACCAAGCCAATCAACTAAAAAAACATCTGGCAGAGTTTACACATCACAACAACTGAAATAAGGACCAAAGCAAGAATTTATTTGCCATTCCTTTATTCCTAAGGTCAAGCTCTAAACAAAGAAACCAGTTGGAAGTATATAAGAAAAATAACGGAACTTTATATCTTACCGCTATAACATAGCTTTTAATCCCTGTGTATTCCAATAATGTGCACTGGGTTATACCCAAATCCATAATGAGCTAGGCAGAGATCTCCATTACTAAGTACATCATAGTAGCTAATCCAACACACGATAATTTCACCACTAAAAAGCACATGCATCATACAGCAACTTTACTGGTGATTTTACTTTCAAACATGTTATTTTTTTTTCAAAACAAGAGTAGGAAAATACATGTCACTACATTTCAGGTGCTTTAGAGCCCATAAATATTGAGCTGTGCCATCTAGTTCCTAATTAAATTTTATTGCTGCTCATCATTCAAATGAACCATCTATAAATTGGCAATTATGTAAACACCTTGCTCCAGGGAAAAAAAAATAGCAGCATTCTTGAAACTAGGAAGGGTAACTTTTGAAACACTTGGCACTAGGTCCATGCCAGTAGCTTGGTGATAGATCCATTTGGTAAAATAAATCCAAAAATGCGCCATTTCCGAGGGACAATCACACACCATAAATAGAATCTCTTCAAAACACCGCCAAGTTCAAGTTTAGATGCTTTGCTATTGCTTGTTAACCAGAAAACAGCACCTCATTCATTTTAGGGATAACAAAATTTTAAGTACTTCCAATAAGAATCAGCTATGCTTAGAAATATTCAAAGATAATGCAGAAAATTTCAATACCATCAATAACAAGTGCTAAGATTTGCAATATTCAAGTATGCATTATAGTGGCCAAAGCTTCTCACAAGGTAAAGAAATCAGAAATACGAGTAATTGCTTTGAATTGGAAACAATTGAAAGTAGATCATAGGCTTTAATGTACCATATCTTTCCTGAAACTCAGGTGTGCTCTGTAAAAACTCCAATCCAGGATGAGTTGCCAGTAAGTCTCGAAGCACAGGTTTAAAGTTTTCCTGTTATCAATCAAAATTCATTTTAAACATGAAGTGAAACAATAATCACAATAATGAATCACCCCTGAAACAGCAGCAATCTAGATAACAAGATCCAGAAATGATTATCCTAACACACACAAACTCCTCTACCTGGGTGAGGTATTTGATATCTGGTTGCTTTAAAATTGTGAATATTTGGGTAGCTATATCCAATGTCAACATGTTGCCATTTATCCAATAATTGAGAAAAGCATCCCTGCACATAGATTATGAAGAAGTTAAGTGACACAATAATGCAAACACTGTTTTGGGAGGCAGCAACTCCTAAAATGAAACACTATGCACCCTAGAATTACACAATCAAACCTGAAATGTTGATTTATTCCTTAAATGTTGCATGGTTTTTTTTATAAAAAAAAGCTACAGCGCAACATGAAATATCCCTTCTGTCAAGGTAAAGCGTGTGTGCTAATTTCATATCCGTAAAGGCCTTGTTGTGGCCTTGGCCTAAGGGTTTAAATTTGACTTTTGGTGAATATTTAAGCAAGGGACAAAAGGAAATATTCAAACGAAGCCTTAATTTGGTGGGATAAAGGAAAAGATTATTCATTGTAGGGAGTTGATATAGGTTTTCCATGCTGTTTTCAGTTCCAGCAGAGGCTGCACCATGTTTAGTTGGTCAGGGGAAATTCTGTAAGACTACTTGTTTTATTTTCTGATTCAGATGCTATATTTAGTCCTTAAATAAGTAAAGACTTTTTCTGTTTCTTATATAGGAATCCTTATATTTTTCCTACATAGGAATCCAAGCCCCATTGGGATTACTAATAATCTAAGCCTAAATGCATATATACATATATGCTTGAATCTTTCTATTGGAGTATGATGAATTTATTATGAAAAAAGAAGCTTTTTTTCTTATTAAATTGAATGTCATGCTTTCATTGAGTGATTCCTTAAACCCTAGCTTTCATTGAGTGAGTCTTTGAATATACTAGTGTGAGGCTACTGTTTTTCTGTTTCTAATGCCCTTAAACACCATAATCAAAGCCCTAACCCTAAGCACAACCAACTACAACTGTCCCCTGGACATGTCCAGCATCACGCCTATACAAAGAAAGGAAAAGGAATTGCTTTTTGAAAGTTCTATGAAACAATTTGGATATCTGTCAAATAACACTCTAAAGAGCCCCCTCAACGGTATACCATAAAGAATCCAAAAAGATCATCACATCCAAGGACATTTGCCTGGAGAGAAACAAACCTTGAATTCTCACACTCTATTCCGAACATCATAAAACCAGCAACTGTCCTCAAAATATTATAGCCCCTCCTAAAATCCACAAAATACACCAAGAAGAAGTCCACCCTACATGGCAAAATCGGTTGTTTGCCACAATTACAAAAGGCATGTTTCACATCTCCCAGAACTCTACTCCATTCCCAAACACCATAAAAGATAGCACCTCTCCTCAAAATCTTATAATCCTTCCCCCTCCTTAAATCCACAAAATGCATCAAGAACAAATCCACCCTACTTGGAAAATCCATCATATGCCACAAACAGCAAAAAACATGGTGCACCTATCCCGAACCACCAATGTAATAAAATACATCATGAGTTGAGGTAAATATTAAACTTTAAGAAATTACATTAACCAAATATTAAAAAAAAAGACCCCTTTTGATCAAATATTTCAACTGTTTACCAAGAAAAATAACTGGAAGACTTGAAAAATTCACGGTCATGACTTCAACTGTAACTGCAATTTAAAAATGATATTCGTTTTATAAAGAACAATCTACCTTAAATAACCAGTTTCTAAAAGTCAAAGACACATGCACTTGTGTGTGTGTGTGTGTGAGAGAGAGAGAGAGAGAGCTGCAAGATGAATTTTATGTGAATAAAAAAGCTACAGAAATTCACATACTAAAAATCCTAATAACAAGTTACTATCAGTCCAATTGGCAGTCTAAAAACTGTATGGTAATCCTTGTTGACCAGCATATAACATGTTAAATTGGTTCATCAATACAATGGAAGGGGGATGGAGGATTTTGAAGGGAGGAGCAATAGACAATGTACTACAGAATTCCTACTGGTAAAACAATAACCAGTTCTTGCATAGTGACGTGGTAAATCATGGGGACAAGAGGGACATGAGAGCTTGGCCATAGTATGCCAAAATCAAGGAATTTAATTCTAGGGCTACTATCAAACTAGAAAGGAGAATGGTTGGAGAAGCAAGGAACTTGTTTTCTATACCAGCCTCTAATCCTAAAGATAGGGAAGTATGATAGAGACACAAAAGTCTTTCTCCGTGTTTCTACCATAAACTCTCAAACACCACTCAAAATGAAAAATTTTGTCCCCATCAATCTATTAGTCCAAAATTCCATGACAAGTCAACCGTCTTTTAAGTCTTAAAATTATTGTTGCAAAGTCAATGACAAAAGTTACAGAAGGAGATCACAAGAGAAAAATTCCCAACACAGTAGGAATCATCAGTTATAGAAGAGAAATGCCAGTATAATGACAACTAAATCAGGTTAGGACTGTAAAGTATTTACAATGTGAAACATGATTATCATTTTCATAGGTTCAATAAACTGTGGTTAAAATACAAATTATCCCTGAAACCACTTTCTCTCACTCTCTAAGACAAAAGGCACGTACCTTGTCACAAAATTGGTGCTATTAACATCAATCCTTCTAAATAGAGCTGTTGAAAAGAATGACGGCAGCTTGCATACTTCCTTAGTGATTGATTTGAACTCTAAAGATACAAAAGAAACAACAAAATGATTAGTTCATGAAATATGGCAGATGTAGATGTTTTATTATTGATCTCACCATGTATCTGCAGTCCATCCGAATGGCCATAGAAGAAGTGATTGATCCGAATCAAGCATTGTTCTTTTAGCTCATTTGGCACTGGACGACCATTTTGAAAATAAAACTACAGCATCACAAGTATACACATTCAAACACATCATCAATGTCACCCAGCAAAATCTTGGTAGACGAAACATGAAGAAAGTGGTAGAAGTAAAAAATAGTGGACTGGAGAACTTTGTTGATTCAATTATGCTTCAGTCACATTCCATGATTCATTATCTCTTTTCAGCATAAATGAGGAATTCTCCCTTCTAGATACTATTCCATATTGGGCCAACGCAGCAGAAAATTAATCTTTAAAAAAAAATGTTTGGGGTTCATCAAACCTGTGGTATCAACTCCTTTATTGGCTCGCTGACTACTTTTAGAGGAGAACCTAAATTTGAAGGGCCAACCCTTTGTTTTGTCACACGAGGAGAACCGGTTGAACTTCGGGGGGAAAGAGGTGGTGTATTCCCCCCAGGAAACATGGACGGTAAGGAACTGCCAGTGGCAGCATTTGCACTAGATGAATTTCCAGAGATATTCAAGGGAGAACCTGTCTTGGCATCATTAACCAGGGATGTCACCTAGACAGATAAGTGGGAAGAAAAAAGAAATAAGCAATCATATTATATAAACTCTTTTATTTGAAGAAACATCATCTATGGTAACTTGCAAAAGAACTGATCCGCAACAAAAAAATGAGGGCAAGAATTTTAAAACTTCTCTTCTATAATCAAATAAAAGAACAAGTCTTTGTAAAATAACTCATTAATTGTGTTTCCTTCAAGAACAGAAAGTACACAAGATGTCGTGATGACATTGTCATCCACAACAGGGAACAGTGAATAAAAAGCAATACTTGCAATAAAATGTGTTGTGAATAATGAACCACATCTCCCAACCCAAACTTGAACTAGAAGAGGGGGGGGGGTTAGAAAGAAATCGAAAAGAAACTGAATTATTTCCCCTTTCAAATTTACATATCAAACTCTTACTTTTATTAGACTTGTATTTCACTTTTCTATTAGACTTTTGTCCTGATTCCAAAACCCATATAAGTATCCAGCATTGTTGTAGAGCTGCTTTTCTCAAACTTAGAGAGAAAAATAAATATCCTCTTTAAAGACATATCAACATAAGACATACAAACATTCATATGAGCATAATAACACAAGTAAGCAATTGTATCAGCATTGAGGTATCTATGAACATGCACCAGAACTTTATGCATCATTTGACCTAGCACCGCAGTACTTTGAAGCATTAGCATGTTCATTAAAAACTTCTAAAATTTGAGAAGTTATTTGGATATCAAAAACCAAAGTTTCTTTTGCAACGCAAAAGGAAATCATCAACTAAGTCTGTAAATGCTCATAGATGCTGGGGGTCACTAATACAAGCTGTTTAAATGGGAAAGTGCAACAATCATCCATTCATATAGTCCCTTCTAGATTAAAGAGTAAATTTTATAGAACCACGGTTGAGTTTGCGATGTTCTACTATAAAGGAGTGTTACACAGTGATGAAGTTGCAAGTTCATAAAAAGAGGACATTGACATTGAGATTTTAAGATGATGTGTTAAATCACAACAAAGGAAAGGATAGTAAACATGGAAGGGGCTAAGCATGGAGCTAGATGTATTCCAGCTCTCCTCTCTCTCCCTCAAACTTACTATATTCTAGCTCCGACCCTGGAGGTGGCACCAAATGAGTTTAAAGAACACATGGATGCTCAAGTTAGAAAGAGCGACTAGTTGAAACAGTTGGAATAAGCAAGAAGAGAACCGGATCAAAAAATTATATTTCAATACAAATAAATGAAGCTAAATGCTCTCCAAATTTCACCTCAATGGCTCAATTAGTTTGAGAGTTAATACCACAGTTGTTGATAGGAAGAGAAGTAGTTTCTTGCTCATAAAACTGTGACTTCGCCATTACTAGTTAATTGTTGTTTCACATCTCAAAATCCCTTGGCAGTCAGAAAAATCAAACGGAAAGCTTGATACGGAACACGTGATGAGTTTCAAAATTCTTATCAACATCCAGCACTCACTCACGAGGAAAGACATCTTTAACGTAAAGGTGGGCAGAATATTTCCAAACAGCACTGCCTTCCTATTGAAGCCCAAATTGGAAACTCGTCCCACAGAACTCATTAAATACCAAATCAAATGAATCTATATTTCCATCTCCAGTTGATTTCAACATTAAAATCAATAATCAGATAGCAATCACAAAAAAAAAATCGAAATGAACACGAAACAGCAAAAAAATTTGAAAACGCACCAGCTTATTGGCATCAGGAAGGGAGAGCCACTGATCGAAGAGTTTTTGGGCAAAGTCGGGGTAAGATTTGAAATCTAAAGCAGCAACCTCTGGAAGCTGAAGCAACTCCGCATCTAACATCGCAACATCGCTCGTCGTCGTTTCCATAGTTACTAAAATCAAACCAAAACATAGATCGACAAACCCTAGATTCCAATCATTATTAACCAACCTTCAATTACTAATCCAATTTATCAATTTTCGATTCGGCCAATTTACTAAGAAACACTAGATCTTTACAAAAACACGAGATTTTCTTCTTGTTTTTTACAAGTGAATAGAATGGGTGCGATTCAAAGGGCTGAGAATTTTGCAGCGCGAGAGATTTTTTGGGGGGCAAAGGAGAGAAGGAGAGAGTTGATTAGTTTTAAAAAAATATATTACTTAGTATTTAACTGGTTGCCATTAAGGAGTAACGACACGTGTGAGTTTTGTCACGTGATTGAAAACTCGTGCTGCTTGGCTGATTTATTTCTTCAATTTTAGGTAATTTTCTAAATAAAAAAAGGTTTAGGTAATTAGAAATTACTCGATTTAGTCCTCAAGCTAAATAATATTTTGTCAACTAGATTCTTAAAGTTTCCAATATTTCTAATTGAGTACATCCATCCACATCCATCATTGATCTTGCCTGGTGAGCACTCTTTAGCAAATAAAAATAGTCTTAATAGAGTTTGACTTTTATTTATTTAAAAATTCGAATGATTTTGGGGACAACGAACTTAATTAATATTCACTCCATGATCCAAATATTAAATTGAGATTCTTTCCTTTTTCTTGTAATTTTTTTTCAATATGTATATTTTTTTCCCATCCAGCTATTTTTATATCCTTTTAAGAAATAAAACTAGTTTCATTCGATATTTATAACTATCTGGAATACATTTTTTATTATCAAACTTGTATTTTTATTCATGTAAGAATATAGTAAGGTATTAGTATTAAACCAACATTTTATTGATTTCAATATATATATATATATGCACATACAATACAGTAGAGTTTGACTTTTATTTATTCAAAATTTAAAGTGATTTTGGAGAAAACAACTTAATTAATATTCACTCCATGATCTAAAGATTAAAATGAGATTCTTTCCTTTTCTTGTAATTCTTTTTTTCAATATAGATATACATTGATGGATTTCATTGAAATGGTGTGTTCTTTATGTTGTGAAGTCAAACTCTTTTCAAGGGATTGGTTTTTTTTTCTTAAAAAACTAAGATGGTTGTGAACAAAAAGATTGAAATGAGATTTCTTAAAATTTTAAAAAATTGTTCGTGAGAAATATTTTAAAAACTTAAATGTGATTTACCTAGAGATGTGAAAATTAGGTTGAGGTTTGGTGACATTTTATATATATATATATATACATATAAAAACAATGTCTATATAAAGGACAGTGTAAATGATATAAAGAATATTAAAAGAGTTCGCAACTCGTTGGAAAAACGTTGTAGCTCCAAAGTTAGCAGATGTTGTTTGTTTGAATAGTGTGATGGTGGTCTTGCTTTTTTTATGAAGGTAATATTTGAGTTTGTAGGAGTATTTTTTTTTTCAGAGTATTTTTTTTTTGAAATTTTTTAAAAATAATTTTTTATTTTTAAAATTTATTTTTAACATTAACATGTTAAAAAAATTTAAAAATCAAAGAAAAAAATCTCATAACTTTTTAGAAGCATTTTTTGAAGTAAAAACAAACACATGTTAGAAAAATTTAACATTAGCTTGGGTATTTAAGTGTTTTCACGGGTCCAATGATTATTATTAAATTAATTAGGTATAAATAAATTTTTTTCAATTCTAAATTCACACTAAAATGATCAAAGAACCCTTGTAAAGAAAAAAAATTGAACTGGCGTTAAGGGATATTGTTGTATTTTTACAATGTTTTTTTAAGTTTTTATAAGATAGACCGAGGAGCAATTTGATATTTAACCACATGTAAAAAATAATAAGGAGCTAAAAGATACATTTAAATAACTAAAACACTCTTCAAAATGAAAGAAAATAAAACTAGAATTGAGGGATTTTTTTATTTTATTTTATTTTTATAATAATTTTTTTACTATTATAAAGTCAAACTTAGAATTGAGCACCTAACACATTTCCCAACACTAACACGTGTGGTGTTTTTTAACAGAAAACATTATATTATGTAATTAGAAGCACGACAATACTTTTTACATGTTAGCTTGAGTGGTATAGTTGATCGTGATAGATATTATTTTTTTT
>SRLM01000157.1:579038-607810 GCA_015708895.1 Populus ilicifolia | reverse complement strand
TTATTATTTTTTAAATTTTGCTCTTCATTTATTTTTTATTTTTTTAATTGTTATTTTTTAAGTTATTTTGCATGATTAAAATTATTTTATTTTTTATTCAATATTTAATTAATTAAAAATTAAAATTTATTATTTTTTTAATATAATACTATAGATCTAATGATTCAATTACAGGTTAGAAAAGTTAGTATTTTTTTAAAATATTTTATATTTCTTATTATTTTTATTAAATTATTTTACTTTTATGATGTTAACTATATATATAACTTGATAGGAGGCTTTGTTGGTTTCTGCCTTCCAATCTTAGAAAATATTTGTTTTCTAATGTTTTCTGAATCATGTTTTTTTAAACTTTCATTTTGTGTATTATTTGTTGGTGCACCAAAGTCAATGAATATAAATCTTGTTCATTTGCTTCGACAGCTGTTCCCCGACAAATATTTTCTCGACAAACATTATCTCAACAAGAGGATCATGTAATAATCTCCTGTGACACGTGGTAAAAAATTAAAAAAGTTTAATGGTTGAAATTTTAAAATGTGAAAACAAAAATATTATTTTATTTAAACACCTTGAATTTGGTATAATTACTAGCTAAAAATAATATATGTGTGTGTGTCTGTGTGTGACAGATGTCTCGAAGTGAGATATGCATTGAGAAGTCCTGGCCCAGGAAAAAAGTTGGACATGACAGGCAAGCTTTTTGACAAATTCAGCAATTCAATTTTCTTTACAGTTTAGGTTTATAAGATTATAGTTTAAAAAACCTTAGTTGAATTTGTCGCTGTACACTCACCAGATCATATTTAATTGGGTTAACAAGCCACATCTTTCTTTTATTTTCTTCATTTTTTTTAATTTTTTTTTTTGGTGTGGTGGAAGCAACTATATTGCTTGTTCTTTTGTTGCAGGATTTTGGTTCCTTTAGAAATTGCGATGTGTTCTGTAGGTGCTCCTTCTGTAGAAGTGTTCGTTTAAGGGGTAAAAAAGATCTTGTACTTTTATCTAGAGAAAGCAATGATTTTGCTATCACATGCATATTTTATTAGTTATTTTGTGTATAATTTATTTAGAGAAAAAACAAACACAAATAAAAAAAATAACAAAACTCATTATTAGTAAAAAATTATAAGAGTATCTTAATGTAGAATCTCTCTCTTCTACTTGTGTTTATCTATATTTTTTTATAGTGGATCCCATAAAATAACTAATAAAATATAAAATATAATTAATTATTTCTTAAACATAGTAAAACTTCCTAGTTTTTAAGATGATATTAATATTTTAATAACATAAATTACTTATTAGTAAATTATAAATATTTTTTTTGCATATATATATATTATAAGGCTTTCCAGATAAATTTTTTTTTTTGTTCCGTGTACCTCTCCCAAGACCTCAAGAACTCGTTTGGTATTATAATAATAGTTTGCTTTTTAAAGTGTTTTTAGTTTGGAAATAAGTTGAAATAATTTTTTTTAAAAAAAAATTATAGTTGACATTAACACATCAAATGATATTGAAAAACTATCTCATTATCAAGGTCTTATCTGTCTGCTAGAAAATAGTTTATTTTTAAAAATTAAATTTCAAGAAAGTGAATTATTTTATAATATTTAGTAGTATAATAAAAAATAAATTGATATGTTTGGTTATATCATGAAAAAAGAGCTGGAAAATAACTTATTAATATTTTATTTTTTTGAAATTTATTAAAATAATGAGGAACAAATCTTGCAAGTTGAAAAGTTAAATGAGAATGAAATTGAAATTAATATAATTTTATAAATTATCTCAAATAAAATAAATAATAATCAAAATAATAGATATCGAATCTAAAAAAAAGAGAGATAAAAGATGAATAAATTAAAATAATAATACTAACATTTCATAAATTATTTTAAATAAAGTAAGTAACAATCAAAAGAATAGGGATCAAATTTGATAGATAAATTTTTTTAATAAAAAAAAGCAAATAATAATTAAAAAAATAAGAACCAAGTTTAATATAAAAATTAAATTTTAAGAGATGAAATTGAATAATAAATATTCAAAATAATATATATATATATAGCAATCAAAAGTTTGAGGATCAAATTTGATATAATCAACGAATAATATGACATCTTTTCTAATTTTTTCATAACTTCCGGCAAGTGTTTTATACCCAAACTTTTTAGGAAAGTACTTTCATGTGAACCAAGTCAAAAAAAAAAATTTAGCTAGAAAGTGTTTTTTGTTATCAATTTTTCTAATGACAAATAAATACATGAAAATTTGAAAAATAATGTTTTAAAAATCACTTTTTTTAAAAAAAAACATAGCTCTGGTCAATACTTGTCTTGACGAAATAAAATTCAATTTTATTTATTTAAAAGGATTAGAGCATAGGCATAGAATTTGAAGGTTAAACAAATGATCGATTTTTTTTTGCTAATATCAAGGGCTGATTTGCACACTTAGGGGAAGAGATCATGTCTTTTTTATCACTTAATTTCTTTTTTTTTTATTTAATCTGTTCCTTTTACATTGTCTTTATTTAGAATTTGAGTTAGTAGTTTATTTTGCTTATTTATATATAAAGATCTTGCAATATCAACAAAAAATATCTAATGCCTAGTTGATGCCTAATTTGATAAAATAAAATAAAATTTTATTAATATAAAACAATTAAACTTAAAAAATTAAAATTAAAATTAAAATAAATATGATGGGCTAAAGTTAATAAGCTGGGTAACCTAACTAATTCATGCATCACATGTACTAATATGTGAAGGAAGCCATCAAGTTATAGAGCCATATGCAGCTTCCCCTAATGGTAAAATATTGTTTTCTTTACTGAAAGAGCTTTTCAGATAAGGTGAAGTACATAAATGTTGGAGAGACAATAAGGACATGAAGGTTTTTTTTCCTTCTCTCTCTCTCGCTCAAGATTCGTGCTAATCTAGCCAAACATGAAAGGTGTCTAGTCATTTGATTTTTAAGTTAAATTTAAGCCTCTCTAGTTTGATTGTTATTTTTTTTATTTTACTGTTTAATATTTTGTTCGTTAAAAATTCAGCTATATGATTTATTGATGGAGTGATCTTGATCTCATAACTTGTGTCACGAGTTTAAAATGTTAACTGAGGCTGGCATAGGTTTTTTCTTTAGATATTTTTTCACATTGATTTTCTTCTGAATTTTATCTTTCATTATTTTATTTGTTAGAAATTAAGTTTTATGATTTTTTTTATTTTTTTATTGGATTATCTCGATTTTAAAACACAGGTAATGCTTTTGACAAGTTAACATAGATTGACATGTGTCTTTTTTTGGTCTCTTTTCTATATTAAATATTATTTTAAATTTTATCCTTCAACATTTAGTTGGTTTAATAATTGAGTTTCATAAATTTTTATATTTTGTCTTCTACTAGGTTATTCTATTTACATTATTTAGCTTATATGGTTTGATGAATTTACTTAAATTTGCTAATATTTTATTTTTTTTACTTTATCATTTTTAATTGAATTGTTGAGAATGAAATATTATAATTTTTTTATTTATTTTTTATATAATTATTCCAGCATTACTATCAATGTTATAAGTTTAACATGCTGAATTAGCTTAATTTGGATTGCTTTTTTTTTGTTTATTTTTTATTTAATTTTATTATTTAATATAAAATTATTTTAAAATTAAGTTTTATAATTTTTATTTTCTTTTTACAAGTACTTTTTTATATGCAAGTCATTGTAAGCATCTTTTTTTTTTATATATATAATTTAATTCACTTTTTTTTTCATATAATTAAATAAAATCAACTTGAAATCTACAACCAAACCACACCTATCTTTGACCTATCTAAATGCAAAGCAGATCACACCCATACAAAATTAAATATAAAATCCACCTATCTTTGACCTATCTAAATGCAAAGCAGATCACACTCATACAAAATTAAATATAAAATCATTGTTTATTATAATTATTTTTTAAAATATTTTTTACTTAAAAATATATCAAAATAATATTTTTTTTAAAATTATTTTTAACAAGAAAACATAAAAACAATCTATAAACATAAAAAAATTAATTTTAAACAAAAAAATAAAATTTTTAAGAAACACAATCTAACTATAAAAAAATTAATAAAAATTAATTTTAAAGCTGTTCTTAGTTATAAAAAAATTAATTTTAAACAAGATCTTAGTTAGAAGGGAACCTGCCAAATCCAAAACGAAGAGGACAAATTCTTGCAAAACGAGAACGGAGAGCAAGATTTGGAATGTCCAATCATCTCCAGAGAACTTATTATTTTCTTCTTGGTTGCTTCACAGAACTACGCTGAAACAAGATGTACGACACCCGGATGTTGCACATGCAGATTTCTTAGAAAGGCAAAGTGCATCATAATTTTATCAAAACGAAAAAGCTTGAATAAATATGCGTTACATGCAATGAAACAAGAACACATGTATTGTCTCATCATAAATAAAAAGCACCATCTTTTACTAAAAGTAATATAATAATGTTCATTGCTTCCTCTTCTGTGTGCCAATGGAAAGATTCTCAAAGCTTCGAAGATGGCCATCACGAGGGCCTTTTGTAGGGGTTCCATGAGAAACTGATGCCCTTTTGGACTCAACTCCAGAACGATTTTTTTGGGTGGTAGGCAGGCGATTAGTATTCGAGAACAGCCAACTTGATGTACTCTCACTAGCTGAAACAGTAGTGCCTCTTCTGCTGCTTGAAGCAACAGCCTTTCTTGACATACTTCCATTGCGAGAGAAGGAAGCGCGGCCTCTATCCAAATCAGATCGCTGGAGAAGATGAAAACATATTTATAGCAGAATTTAACATCACCTACCAGGAATTCTAGAGTTTTTGTATCTACCTCCTCAAAGTGGTAACGTTACACGTTAGGGAAAGGTATTAAGTGTAGCATTTTCTGGATGCCATTACTTACCACTTTCTTCGATGGTGAAACATTCTCCAATGGCCTGTGCTTCGAGCGATCGCCATTAACATTGGAAACACTTCTTCTGCCCAGCACTTCAACCACACCCAAATATCTATCATGCATCTCTTTTCCCACTAGTTAAAACAAGTAAATAGAAACAAAGAAGTCACTTCATTTTCTGAAAAAAGGAAGTTGAAAAGGTCTAAGTTAAGGAACAAAGCCTCAATGGTAATCAGTAATCACTATAAATTTTAATCTAGCTAATAATCGCAAGTTTATCATGTAATTAAGAAATCATGTTTTTATTTTCAACACAGCCATGCACATAAGTTTTTTATAAACAAAACTAGCTTAATAGTCCTCTCTATCTATACCTTCCTAATTCGAGAAGGAACACACCTGGAGCCTTTTCTGTTTTTTCAGTAGATGGTCGAAGTTTTGAACCTGCCTTTGCACTAGGCTGCAGAAACATACAAAATATATTATAAATATCAAACAGAGAAAAAGTCTACAATATGAAAGTGACGATATATTATAAATATCAAACAAAGAAAAAGTCTACAATATAAAAGTGACGAACATTAACCTTTTGTCTAGAATTGGAGCCAATTTGAGGATACTTCAATATTGTCCAATCATATATATAATCAAACTGATAGCCTGCATAAATAATCCATGTCAGGATTTGCATTGCTCAGGAACCAGGCAAGGCCGAACTACTTTTATAGCCTGCACAAAATCTGTTATTCTAATGATGCAGACCACTGGAGTAATACTCTCGAATGCAAGGGGTAGCAGTCATTACCACCAGGAAGAGACCAGAAAAAATAGGAAATGACTTGTCAATCAAAGCATTCCTTGCCCATGTTATATTAAGGGAAGATAAACTAAATTAATAAACACAATCTCCATGTTTTACCTTCTCTAAGAAATAAGTCACGAAAAAGCCTCTTCAAATATGAATAATCCGGTTTGTCTTCAAATCGTAATGATCGACAATAATGAAAGTATGATATGAACTCTGATGGATATGATTTGCAAAGAACCTGTCAAAAGAGTGTTGGAACTTTAAGCAATTCTGTCTTTTTTATTTTTATTTTAATTTTTAATTTTTCAACAAGATAAACATTGACAAGAGAAGAGAAAAGAAAAGAAAAGAAAGCTGGGTTTAAGAGATCAAGTAACACATTCTTCCATATTAAAATAAAACAAATATAACATGAAATGGTATGCTTTAGTAGAAGAAGGTGTCATATTGAAACGTAGTATTACCTCTATAGGAGTTAAGGTCTTCTTTTCACTGATTTTATCATACTTATGCTTTTTTGTCCCTGCTTTCAGACCCTGCCATGGAAGGCTGATGCCAACAGTCATGAAACTTAGAATATGAAGCAAATCAACAACTTGTATTTGATCCTATGAAAGACTCTAAAAGCAAAAATTAAATAGGACTAACATAACATTTATTATATGTTCAACCTTCCCCCGAGGAAATACATAAGCACATAACCGAGAGATTCCAAATCATCTCTTCTACTTTGTTCTGTTAACCAAGCAACACAATAATTAGATGAATAAATTAATCTAAAACTCTGCCAAGTAATGCAATCAACAATTGATATAAGACTTTACTTACCAACTCCAAGGTGAGTGTTAACACTAGCATATCGAGCTGTGCCGGTAAGATTTTTATTTTCCCTGAGAAGATACAACAAATTCACAATTATATAAGCAATATATTACTAGTCTAGTAATAATGCCCAATGGTGGTTTGCATGGGAATGAAAACCAGTAATTTGGCAAATCATTTCAATATTGAAAAAAAGAAAATGAAAACCCTAATGATTTCTGTTTGTCATTGAATTAATGTGCTGTATCAATTAAAGAGAGAATTTGTTAGTATAATTAAATATAAGAAAAATAAATCCCCGTACAACTAATTTTGAGCAGAGTTTGATAGAGATGGTAACATCCAACCCAATCAGTTTATCTGAATGCTCACCAAAATTTTCACTTAGGCACTTTCCAGACAAGTAACCGGCCTATTCCTCTACCTTTTGAATTGTATGTTGGATGCACAAATTCAATAAATAGATAAATAAGATGGATTTTTTTTTTGGGTGGGTGGGGGGATACACTACACAACACAATAGATACTCAAGGAATGACTATAAATAGTTACTCTATAGGAGAAAGAGTGATTAATAAGAGAGATTTAAAAATATTATTTTTTATCCCAAGTGAAAATATTCTTTAATACTTTTGGTCTTTTAGTACGCTCGTATGTTCCTTTTGCTCTCATCTTTGTATTTGTTTCTCTCCTCAAGATTGATCCATGGAGTAACTATTGATTACTTTTGGAGTACTATAAAATTTCTCTACAAAACAGAAGGGACACAATGTAAAGGAAAAACACCCAATGTAAAGGAAAAGCATAGTAACTGGAAGTACCTGTATGGTATGTGCTTATGAGTTTGAGAATCCCTATACTTCTTTGCAAGGCCATAATCAATAATATAAACCTGGCATAATTACTAACAATGAAATAACCACCAACTGCAGAAATAAGTAAAGAAGATGTTCTCACTCTCAATAAAATCAGGACTTTCACTAGGGAACCAAATTCCAATTGGACTTCATAATTCTCTTCAGAAAATAAAGACAAATCAATTTGAGAAATACCATATGTCAAAGGGTGTTTAATTATATTTTAACAATCTCATCAACTAATTTATATTTATTTTAATAGTAGCACCATATTATTATGGCTTCACTATGCCCAACAGTAAGTGAAAATATTTATCATTTAGTTAGGATATTCATAATAGATATCTCTCAATTACAACTACAATTTTTTTGTTATTTTACTGTTATATCTAATATACTAAGCATGCAAATGCATCACAATAATGAAGTTTTTTAAAAAAAAAAGGAAAAAAAAATCTTGGAAAATTGCAAAGAGGTAAATTCCATAGCTGACAACATCCCACTAAGATATTTAAATTGCAAAACTATGGTTTAAATAAGACTCTCTAATGTTTTTAACTGAACCACGATCCACTCCAAAATTTTAAAATTTTAAATTGCAACTGAAGATAAAGTTAAACATGCACTGCAACATATTAATATACCTGATTGGCTTTACGTCCCAAACCCATAAGAAAGTTATCAGGCTTTATGTCACGGTGAAGAAAGCCCCTTGAGTGCATATATTCAACCCTGTTAATCTAAAATAAACAACTAAGAAAATTAATGATCTAATCAAAGAGGAAGCTCATTGAGCCAAGGGAAATAGCTTCTTCCAAGAGAAGTAGACACATACCAATTGATCTGCAAGCATCAACACTGTTTTCAAAGAAAGCTTCCGATTGCAGTAGTTGAATAAGTCTTCAAGACTTGGCCCAAGAAGGTCAATAACCATGATGCTGTAGTCACCGTCAACACCAAACCACTTGAGTTGAGGAATTCCCACTGCATAAAAAATAAATGAGATAATCATTCAATTATAGTGCAAAAATCACATCTATCACTTTATTATAGCTTATTGTACCACATTAAGAATAACAATAAGGACAGACAGTGAGGACTTACTTCCTCCTTGAAGAAGCATGTAAATTTTAGACTCATAGTGAAGCTGAGGGTGCTTGCTCCTTACAGGTTCCTTAAAATTAACAGGAAAAAGGAAATATATGTTGAGAGCTTGAGAAAGAAAAATTTGTTCTTAGATAAAACTCAAGATAAATCAATAGATGCATCTCAATTTGTTTTCTTGATATTCAATTACATACGCTTCATCAATACAATTACGTGACTTCATTTGTCCTTTAAAAAACAATGCCTTCTTGATGACGGTAAAGAAGAATCTTATGAAGTTTAGGACCGGCTGAAATTCTTTACCGAATTAATGCATGTCAAAGTTCAAAAGTTTGTTCATGCCATAGCAAGAACTTATGCAGCTGCATCACCTTCCATGCAAGAATTCTTGCGTTTGTATGGATTTTTTTCTTTTACATAATTCTTGCATTCAAGTACTACTGGCACTACCAAAATAAACTCAAATCAAACCATGCTCTTTCAGAAAAAGAAAAAGGAAAAAAAATCCAATTCAAGGCACATTGCACATCTCATGGCCATTCAAAAGGCATTGATCAGAGAGAATCATCAGTCCTAAATTTCTTACATTGTATACCCCTCTTTAGCAGTCAATGCCCAATACATTAAATTCCAATAAAGAAGATGAAAATAAGGAAAAATTTCAAACAAAAAATGAACGTTATTCAAATACCAGCTTTATGCCAACTTCCTCTCCATTCTGCACATCAATCCCTGTACAAATTAAAGCCATAAGCGATATTCTTTAGTTTCTTTCAAAACAAAATTGCAATTACATAATATTATAATGAGAAGAAGAAGAAGAATAAGAAGAAGAACTGACCAAGAAAAATCTCCCCAAAAGATCCTCCACCGATCTTTCTACCCAGTTTGAATTTCCCCCCAACAATATGATCCATAATTTACAAAACCAATTGAAATGCTCTGCAAGCCAAAATCTTTCTGAATGCCAAAACTTTGGAAAACAATCAATAAAAGAAATCCAAAAGAAAAGAACAAATATTTAGCATGTATCAATCAATGTAGAACAATTTACCCAAGAAAGAAGAAGAAAGAAACACATATAAGCATCAATGTCTGGGATCATGAAATCAAAAACATTTGATAGTAAAGAAAAGCTAGCACGCTTCGAATTTAAAGGAAAAAAAAACAATGGGCAAAACTCAAAGGTGAAAAAGAGATTGAGAGCTCTGCAGAGTAGAGCTTTGTTTTTGGACAATCACCATAAAAAATCCCTTTTCATGATGATGACAAAAAATTAAGAAACTATCTCTCTCCTTTTATTTTCTGTCAATTCATGGCTAAAAGATTTCTCCAAAAAAAAAAAAAGAATAATAAATTCACGGTTAAGAGAAGGAGGCAGGCTAAAAACACTCCTAACAGCTCCTGACGCGTGTCTATATTTTATCTATTGAAAAAAAGTATCTTTTTCCATATGTCATATCACAACAGGGACTAGAGTGTAAGTTTCAAAATTTTCTTTTTGCGCCTTCTATTTCTCAAAACAAGTGAAGCGTAAGAAAAAGAAGGAATCATCTCTGCTCCAGTTACAGGTAATGTTATTTCCACTCGCAAAGTTCAGGTTTTTTTTTTTTTTTTTTTCATGTGGGTTCCTTTGTTTCACATGAAAGCTCAAAACTTGGAAGAGGCCTAAGATTTTAATAAAGATTTGAAGTAGATATCTATGATCACCATGGACTATGAAAGCTGTTTTATTTTATGGAATCCATAGATGGTATCTTATTCCGTTGTCACAGTTGCTTTAAAATGTTATTGATTTGTTATTGATGAGAGACATTTGATAATTTTAGTATACAATTATTGATTCCAAGGGCAAAATGCTAGTAATTTGAAGGGTTGAGATTGAGTTAACCGGTCAGAGGAGAGAGGATTAGGGTTTCCTTGTTTTTGGTGCAAATAGGGGTTTTGACTTTAGTTTTGGGTGGAAGCTCTCTGGTTTAGAAAATATTGGGGATTCGTTTTCCGTGAGGGCTTCCTGGTGGTTCTCTTGGTTGAGAAGATTGCAATTCAAAGGCCTCGTTTTTATCTTTTTGTTTAGAGTGGGGAGCTGCCATTGTGAGTTGAGATAAGGGTGAAATAAATAAAGAGAAAGGCAAGGAGTCTCTACCCTATAGGGGTTGTTTGTCTTGAGTTTTCTCCTTGAAGTTATAATTCCTACCCTGCTTTGCTTAGTTCTTGAGCTTGCATGTCATGTACTTTGATATAAAAGTTTAGTGGTATATTCATGTTTTGCTGGGTCTGGCTCTGTGGATTTGGATTGATCGGAATGCTCATAATACCTGCTGAGCGCTGTATGGAGGTTGAAACCAAGTTTTGATTCTTGCATAATCAATGGGTGATAAGCACCCTTTTTTTAGAGGCACGGGTTTGCTAGTCCCCTGTAAATCTGCAGGGAACAACTGACTAAGGTCTGCGATCTTTTCTTTCTTGCTTTCTTTCTTTTTTTTTGGAAACTAAAGTTTTTTCCTGGAATGCTTGGCTGTCATGTTAATCATCAAAGAAGTCTAGCTTTAGGATTTTGCCCATGCATGTTTGTTTGAAGCTCTGAGAGGGGCTGAGTTCTGAATGTCATGATCACTTTGCTAAGCCCCTAAAACCAGGTTTATATCCTCAGTCAATTTCCTCCACATGTCTAGGTAGTTGTATAAATAGAGAAGTCTTTTTTTTTTCTTGAACATGAAGCTGTTTTACTGTTATTGGGCTTTTGACTAATTTTTTCCCCTATTTTCAAAACAGTTGTCTTCAATTTTCTCTCTTTGGTTTTTCTTTTAATTTCCTTGTTGTACCTGTGACGTAGTGACTTCAGTTCACAAAATTTATATCAATATACCCATCTATTTGTAATTGCCATTCTGCTACTCTATGGCAGTTTCCTGTCAACTCAGCAGAGATGAGAGAAGAATCTATGATTTTGAAAGGAAACAGTTTGAGCCTTTTGAATGAATTTGAGCTCATTCTGGAGTCTGATCCTCTCATGTAAGAATTTTACTAATGCATGTCCATAAACATTTGATTATTTCTTGCCTTTTCACACTATGAATATGCATTTTTACATTGTTGATATTCTTGAATATAGTGATGAAGTAGGATTTATTCACCCATCCCAATTTGTCACGTTAAATAAAGAAGCAAGCAGCTCCTTCGAACATGAAGATGCAAATTTTTGGAGCAGGGATCATAAGCTCGCAATTTCGACAGATGTTCTCCTTCCTTTGTATAAGGTGGTCAAAGATGTGTTTATGCATGCAATTAGCCAATATAAGAGGCATGAGAATCTATCTGATGCATCTTGGGATGAGGGTAATCTTGAAAGTGAGGTCATGAAGCACAGCAAGGCGCTTTTATTGTTAAGCTGTGACTTTGGGACTGCATGGAATTTCAGGTATTTCCAGTGTTCTGCTCAAATTTATATCGATATGTTTGTGTGTGCATCTGTTTCTCCATTTATTTAATTATTTTCAGTCTTGCATATTCTTACCATGAACCCATGACCATGATGCTTGTTTCTCGTATTTGTCATGCAGGAAGTTAATTGTGTCAAAGAAGCAGCACATGTTGATATTCTTGGATGAACTTTTCTTGTCAGCCCTAGTTCTTTCATACTCTCCCAAAAGTGAAAAGGCATGGTGCCACAGGTAACATATACAAGCCATCTTTTTTGTTTTTAATATGATGATACCATTTCTTGTGTTTTTGATTTTCCACCAAGCTCTATATGTAATTCAACAGTTATCAACTGTTTCACCGTAACGTGTATTTAGGCATAATTCTTTTCAAGCACAAAACCCAACTCTTATGGATGTATAAATAAATTGGCAGGCGGTGGGTGATCAAGATGCTTGCTGGAAAATGTTCAACTATGCAAGATATTGTAGGGAAAGAATCTGAGCTAGTGGAGAAAATAGCTGAGGTTTAAATTCAGTTCAGGATGTTGATATTATTAATAGATGAAGGTTTATATGATATTTAATAGTAGAATCTATTATATTCTTTTCAGTTGCATTTTAGTTTGTTTCTTCTAGCCCTTCCCAAAGACATCAGAAATAATCTTCCTTTAACGGCTCTTGATTGGGCTTCCTATAAAATTGTGGTCAAACTAATGATTTTTGGCACATAATAGTTGATGAGACATCCCATAAACTATGTGATGAGGAATGCACCAGTGAGGTGTGGTCTTAATATGATTTCCTGCTCACTTGTTTTGCAGAGATCAAAAATGAATTATTGTGCATGGAATCATCGTTGCTGGTTAGTTTCATACATGACAACAGAACAGGTCACTAAGTGTTCGCTTTGTATCAATGCTTTAGAATGTAGCTGTAGCAAAACATTTTCGGGTCAACCTTGGCCCCTTAAATGTGCATTGTAATACTGTATGCTAGCCTTCATAGCTTAGATTATCACTAGAGTAAGCTATGTTGGCTCTTTTTCCAGGTTTTGAGTGGTTTCCTGCTGAGTTGATTTTTTTAGATTTGTAAACTATAAATTTTTAGTTGTTGTATGTGGTTTTTTTGAATTTATACAAATCCACTTTGCCTGCAGGTGCTGCATGAGTTGAAGGAATCCAGAAACTGGGCTGGATTACATGTTGCTGATAATTCTTGCTTTCATTATCGCACTGTGAGTTTTCTTCTTCAAACTTTTGAACCTGATATTGAAGAGTTCAAAAGAAAGATAAACCCCTGAAAAAGCAATTAAACATTTTTTTTAGGGGGGGACTATCATATCTCTTTTAATGAAATCCAATGCCTATTTGAAAAAAAAAAAAACAATGTAGAAATTTATTGTTGGTTTTTTTTTGGGGGCACTTCTAATGAAATCCAAAAAAAACAATGTAGAAATTTATTGATGAGTTTTCATTAAATGCAGCGGCTGATGCTCAGGATCAGGGAGGATCACTGCCATAAACTAGGAGATGAAACATCTAACGGAAATGATGAAATTTATCGAATCTGGCAGGTATATCGTTTCTGCACTGTCCATCAATCACTGCTCATTTTATGAAGGCTTGTCTGCTCTGTTTTTGTGCTTCTTGTGCACTTATGATCATATGTAGCTAATTCTTGGTACCTTTCCAAGTACATCAGCTCATCGGTAACTCTTCTGAGTTTTATGAATATGGGAATGGGAATATTATGACCTTTTCCTTTTATGTTATATTACATTTGCCTCAAATAAACCTAGCGCTTTCCTTTGATTTTCTTGGTGATTTGACTGCCTTGTTGTAATCTTACTCAAAATAATGGGTCAAGATGTTGGAGACAAGTTCTCTTTCTTTTGTTGGACATGTGATAAGAAGATGGTGCCATGGAGATCAAGGAAACAAAGCCCCAACTATCAGGATTAGCTTTCTAATGTGGGGAAGGCTAAGATTTCTTGTATTTTTGATGATTAGCTTCTGTTAGTGGATAAGCATTAGGCTTTGTTAAGAGAGTTAATTAGTTTTCTGTGAGTGTGTTGCATGGATAAGCATTAGGCTTTGTTAAGAGAGTTAATTAGTTTTCTGTTAGTGTGTTGCATGGATAAGCATTAGGCTTTGTAGGTCCTTTAATTTCGGTATTGAAGTCACAAAATGGGTTTGTATATAACTCATGCATGAGAATAAAGAGAACAAGCATTATTAGCCCGTCATATCTGTGGTTTGTTCTCACCCTGAGAGAATAATCTTTTCTATTAAAATTCCATGGCTTTGATTGGGACCTATCAACATGCAGATAACAAAATAACGTTATTGAAGCAAAATCCTTCTTTTGAGGAAAATCCTAGTGCAAACAATCCATAAAATGTTTTTGTTCCACTTTTAACTGGGTTTTATTTGATATTTTGATTGTTATACTGTGGGTATATGACAGGAGGAGCTTGATTGGAATGAAGCATTGATTAAGTGTTATGTAGGAAGAGAGGTACATCTAACAAAACGTTGCCCCACAGGTTTAAGAAATTCATTATTGATTCACTTGTCGTAGATGTTTTATCTTTTCCTTTTCCCCTGAAGTAAAACGAAGATATCCAATTTCTGCAAATTGCTTAATGGTTCCTAAACACCTGTGGTCAACTTCCAGCCACACTTCACTTTGTATCTTCTCATACTTAATTTTATCTTTTTCAGGCTTTGTGGCTTCATCGTCGTTTCCTCTCCTTGTCTTGGATAAGGCATTTCACAACTAATGTTGGTGATACATCTAACTACCGTGTATGTAAATCCAGCATAAATGCTGACATTGGTGTCTTTATGGATAATGAGTTGCATCTCGCAAATTCCTGCTCAACAATACCTGATAATGAGTTTGAGGATTTTCAAGCACAGGCAATGTATTCCGCAACTTACATATTATGGCTGACAAAGGTAGTAAGTAGTGTGTCTTCACTTTCACATTTTGCAACTGTTTAAATGGCCTTTCTCAAATTGGTTGAGTTCTAACACAAATTTGTTCTTTCACCAGCAAATCTCCGATTCCCAGGGAATTGAGCTCCAAGAAAAGCCAAATCTTGGAAGCCTGAGGACCATGCTGAATATGGCATGTCCTGAAAGATCGTTTCTTTGGGACATCTCAACAAGGATATCTGGGAAGTGTGACGAGGGCTTGAAGGAGAATAGGTATCAACGTCGATAGATAAATCTGTTATACAGTGTTTGGACCACATTCTTTCTACGTTGCCCAGATGGTAACTGTTGCCTGCTCAAGTTGGGACTTGAATCCAGAGTTCTAATCCTTTTTGCTTGACGAGTCTATTGGCGTGAAGCATGTGAATCCTCAAGTCTTGAACTGTAGTCTGTGTTCTGTCTTCTCGACCTAGCAACTCCAGGGAAAAACTGAATTATTGTAGGCCGGCACGCTATATAGAATGCGGGAGTGCAAAACCCAGCCAGATTGCCAACTATTGCCTTCCATATGTGATCATAACTACGGCAAATCCTGCTATGCCTTCTCCTAAACGGGAAGCCATTCCAAACGCAATGCCTCTTTCTCGAGTTCTGTGTCTTCGTGAGAGTTTTTCATTGGATTTTGGAAACCACGTAAAGCCATTACCAAACTAACATCCAAACTCAATGACTAGGACATTGCATGTGTGGTGTGTTCGTCTTCCCTTTTCCTTTAAAATCAGCGTTGGACTCGTGTCTATCTTATTAAAAAAAAACGAAAGTCATTTAAAAAGAAAATTTGTTTTGCTTTTGAACAAGAGTATTCTAGATTTTAGAAAAAACCAATCACCTACCTGGCATGTGATTTATTTTTTTAACTAAAATAATAATTTTTTTCATTTTTTTAAAATTACACATCAAGATGTCTAAAGAGATGAGAACCTGTTTAAAAAAAAAAGTTATTTAAAAATATATTGAAGATTTTTATTGTAAATTTGAAATCTTGCTTGATGTAATGGAATTTATTTGTTGATGTCGGAATTAGATCATGTTTAAAAATAAAATAAAAAACTCAGAATAAGTTAATTGACTTGATAATATTTGATTAAAAATCAAATTATAATTTATTAATTTATATTTTTTATTAAAATAATATTATTTTAATTTAAAAAAATTAACTAAAACTACTTTGTAATTTATTTTAAATTTGAAAGCTGAACCTTAGATCTAGCTTGAAAGCTGAACCTTAAATTTGATTCGGTTTAAAAACTATAATTTTTATTTTTATTTTAAAATAATGTAATTTTTATTCACATTTTAAATTAATAAAAAAACTAATTTTTAAAAAACATGCAGAATATAACTATAACAACTCAAATAACATGTAACTTCTTTTCTTTTCTTTTCTTTTTTTAATACCATAAACAAAAACGAACATCTGGATCCTGTGGGGCTCTGGGACATCTACGACCAATCATCCTGACCTTGCACCCATGCTGTCCCTTATCCATAACGTACGCACTGTAATCCCATCGACAAACTACATCCTTAACATTTCTGTGCAAGACTCAGATGTCCGAAACACGTTCACAAACAATCGCCAAAATTTCAAGTTTCTCTCTTTTTCCTTGTAAATTTACAGGTACTCTCTATACTTCTCGGCCTCGCTTTTGCAAAATGATAATTCATGAACATTGAACGAAACCATTGTCATGACAACATTTTCCACTGAGCTTATCTCCCACAATTATAGCTTTCCCTTCACTAGCAAACATCTAAAACCTTATTTACTTTCACTTCAAAGCAATGTAGTTAGCTGCATAAACCCTAACCATAATGCCACTATCCGCCACCTAGGAAACCAACCAAAAGTAAGGAGTGTTTTACCTGAAACAAGACCAGCCCTTGCTTTATCTTATGATTTCGAAGAAACCCATTTGATGAGATTGCTTAATAGGTCTTGTAAAGCAGGCAAGTACAGTGAGTCCCTCTACTTTCTTGAGTGTATGGTTGCAAAAGATTATCAACCTGATGTTATTTTGTGTACTAAGCTCATTAAAGGGTTTTTTAATTCAAGAAATATAGACAAGGCTACTAGGGTGATGGGCATTTTGGAGAAGCATGGTAAACCTGATGTTTTTGCTTATAATGCAGTGATTAGTGGGTTTTGTAAGGCTAATCGGATTGAAAGTGCACAAAAAGTGCTTGATAGGATGAAAAGAAAGGGATTTTTGCCGGATGTTGTAACTCATAATATAATGATTGGGACTTTTTGTAGTAAGGGAAAGATTGATTTGGCTTTAAAAGTTTTTGAAGAATTGTTGAAAGATAACAATTGTAAGCCAACTCTTATTACCTACACGATTTTGATAGAGGCGTACATTCTTGAAGGTGGAATTGATGAAGCTTTGAAGCTTTTGGATGAGATGTTATCAAGAGGGCTTGAACCAGATACATTTACTTACAATGTAATAACTAGGGGGCTGTGCAAAGAGGGGAAGGTTGATCGAGCTTTTGAGTTTGTTAGGACCTTGAATTCTAGGGGTTGTAAACCAGATGTGATTACATATAATATATTGTTACGAGCATTGTTGAATCAAGGGAAATGGGATGAGGGGGAGAAATGGATGAGTGAGATATTTTCAAGAGGTTGTGAGCCTAATGTTGTTACATATAGCATATTGATTAGCTCGCTGTGTCGTGATGGTAAAATTGATGAATCTGTGAACTTGGTGAAGGTTATGAAGGAGAAGGGTTTGACTCCGGATGCTTATTGTTATGATCCATTGATTGCTGCTTTCTGTAGAGAGGGAAAATTGGATATGGCAATTGAGTTCTTGGATTGCATGATCTCTGATGGTTTTTTGCCAGATATTGTGAACTACAATACAATAATGGCGGCTCTTTGTAAGAATGGAAATGGTGATCATGCTGTGGAAATATTTGGAAAGCTAGATGAAGTGGGTTGTCCTCCAAATGTCAGTTCTTATAACACAATGTTAAGTGCATTGTGGAGTTCTGGGGACAGATATAGAGCCTTGGGAATGATATCACAGATGCTTAGCAAAGGAATTGATCCAGATGTGATAACTTATAATTCACTTATTTCGTGTTTGTGCCGAGATGGAATGGTGGATGAAGCTATTGAGCTGTTGGCAGACATGCTAGGTGGAAGGTTCCAGCCAAATATAGTCAGCTATAAAATTGTTCTTCTTGGGTTGTGCAAAGCACATAGAATTGATGATGCTATCGAAGTGCTAGCAGCAATGATTGAAAATGGTTGCCAGCCAAATGAAACTACTTACACGTTGTTGATTGAAGGTATTGGTTTCTCTGGATCAAGAACTCAAGCAATGGAGTTGGCTAATTCTCTTTACATTATGAATGCTATTTCTAAAGATTCATTCAAACGTTTGAACAAGACCTTCCCTTTGCTTGATGTTTACAAAGGCTTCATTTATTCAAACTAGTTTCTGTTGTTCTTGGATGGCTAATGACCATATCAGATGTTCTGAAATCTGGACTGTGTCTTCTTTGTATGGCCTTAAACTTACAAGGAACAAAAGGCAATTAGGATTTCTACAACGAGACACCTGATATGTTGCATATTTTCATGGTATTTTGAGGAAAAGGCATTTGTCATTGGTTTGTTGAGACATAACATTAGAATCCAAAGTCGCAGAAGTGACCTGTCAGGTACAACATAAGAGCTTGAGCCTTAAGGTGATCTTCTGTATTCTTTGGACTAACCTGCCACATTCTACCTTTTACGCCAGTAATTTAAAGAGAAGATTCATGTCTTAAAGAAAGAATACAAGAGAGCAATACAATGTAAATTGTAACATGTGTAGATTTCTCTCTCTGTACTTAACAGGGGATCTTTACAGAATGTGCTGGTTACAAGCTTAAGCATTTGTTCTTCGAACCTGTACCTGATTTTTCTTATTATCCTATCAGGAGGAAACTCGATAGGTTCCTAGTCCTTGTTTCTATTTTACCCATTTAAATAACATGTTTTTATACATGACGAGCAATATCTTCTGACCAAGTACCTTCACTTTTTTCTTTTTTTTTCTTTCTTTCTTTCCTTCCTTTTTTTTTTCTCTTTTTTTTTTTTTGTGAGGTAGGGGTGGGACTAGAACTACATGGATTGATATGATTCTGATGATTAGTGATGGGACTTATTTACAGGCATTTCATTGCCAATAAAGGCTAGTTTTCAACTAATCCAAAGCCTAAAATTCGGTATGCCTTGCTTTCTAATCAAAATGTACTCTCAACAAAAAGCACCGCCATTCAATTGGATTCCGAGCAATGACAAACCAGTGGCCTGCAGAATCCTTTAGAGGATTGTTGCTTCTTCTCTGTTGGTTACTCATTTGCCTAACAGAAGACCGGTTACTTGTGGTAAAAGGGAGCAGGCAACTTGCATATTGGATATTGATAGTCTTCATTTTATTTTTTCCTTCTCTTTTTTGAAGTATTGGTCAACTGGAAGCTGTTAAATCATTTGTTGAATACAAGCCAAGAAAGACTCTGTACTTACTGAAGGACGGATGCGATGTCGAAGCAGAAAACAAATTTTGCTTACATAAAGAGTGGAAGCCTGGATATGTTTTTGAGGATACTGGGGATTTGAGGCTGAACAAAGTTGAAAAGATGGCATCTATTCTAGGAAAACTGTTGTGATCAATCATTATGCTTCGGAGTTGGTGACTGTCACTTCTAGTCTTGCTGAAATTCTATGGTTTTCTTTTGCATTTCCATTTTCAATGTAGTGCTTAGTGATGTTGTGATTTACAAATGAATTTTGCAACGAGTTTTGATAGTAACAAGAGTACCCTGTTATAGTGAAGCGCATGCCAAGAATTTTGCCGATCCATGTTGTGAGGAATAGATAGCCTTCATTATTTATCAATGTATCATCTATTTTTTTTATACATGCAATCAGAGCGTAGCCAAGATCAACTTGAAATGTTAGGTGCAGCCCTGCAGACGAGAAAGTTTATTTTCTTAAGGAATCTAATTTCTTTTTTATTTGTTATCGAACCATAACATCACTAGGAATTTGTCCCCTGCAGTGTAAAATCATGTTGGACTATTGTGTAATTGATTATCAATTCGATAAGCTAGGGCTGTATATCATATTTAGTTTTGGCTTGTGAAAGATGGTGAAATCCCATTGGCGACTGTCAAATTTGCATCAGATTGCTTAATTAGCAACAGAACACGATGATTCCACACGAGAAGAAATATTGTTCATGGACATATTATCACATACTAAAATTAAAGGAGGATACCCTCTGTGATTATATCAATCGTCCTCATGAAAGATACTCATTGAGTCACACTGGATATTAGCAAAATCAAGAAGGTATTGGTTCCCTTTTGTTGATATGCTTTATCACCTTTGAACTGTGAGCAGAAGTGGTTTTTATTGGTTCCCTTGTGTTGATATACTTTATCACCTTTGAACTGCGAGCAGAAGTGGTTTTTGTGATGTTGAAATTTCTTTCATGGCACACCAGCTTTTGCAGGCACATAAACATTATACATGTAATGTAAATTGAATACATGCTCACACATTCTGTGCTTGCTTGTCTAACAATTTTGAACCTGCAGATGACCCAGGCTGTTGTTAGCATTCAAGGAGTGGATGTGCAGCGCTGTGGAGTCAAATTTTTAGAATTTTTGGTACACGTAATTTCTCAAGATATTTCATCTTATGATCAAGTTGTTTCAGCCGTGTTAATTCATCTTATTTTCTTAATTTTTGGTACACAATTTTCTTTCCTTTAAAGCCTCGTGTTGTACTTCCATAAAGAAAGAAATAAAGCACAGAAAAAAGGGGGCAATTCATCTAAAAATCTTTGTACGGATGGGCAACTCAAATCGCTCGAGAGCTACATATGTTTCCTTTGTGCAATTGAGCTGTTTAAAAATATTAAGATGTATCACGTAATTTTACAACTGCTTAGTTTAACATCAATATAAAGGGGCTTAAAAAAAAAGGGTAGAAAGGTACCACCAACACACCCATCTAAGTTGGCATGTTGCCTCGCGCATAACAAGATGTCATCACACTTACTTGTGCAATATGCTCTTCTTTGAAAGCTTCGGTTTCTTATGATTGTGGTTCTGCCACAGTTAAAAGAAACAAGATTTCAACTTGAGAAAAAGCGAGAGGTAATGGAAGATGATATACTGATTTTTTAAAATATATAAAATATATACCTTGTGTCTATCTAGTGCTCCATAATCTGTCCTCTCCTTCCAGTTGCTCTTCCGTAATTTGATGGGCCGATTTCCAACATATTTACCTGAAACAAGGTTAAGAACAGCATCAATATGCTAACACAGCTCAATCCATTAAGATTTTAATATTAGACAAAAAATATTTAGTTAATTTCATCACTAGGAAAAAGGAATTAAAAAACTGAAGGAAGATCAATTCAAGATCTACCTAAATTCAATAACCAAGGATCAACAATGCCCAGTGATCACCAGATACTTACAAAAGATTAACTAGCTTGATTTCAAATATGACAAATATCTCGTTTTCCCAATATCATCCATATGCATAAGAACAAAAGCTGGGAAATAAAATTCTAAATTATTAAGCAAGATGCAATGTCTTCTCCTCGTTAAATGTTTTGTTCAGTGGCTGAAAGCTGATCACTTACCCATTGCAAAGTTAAAAATTACTAAACAACCACCCTTCAGCCACCTTGTTATATTGAAAGCGAAATAACAAAGCCACTGAGGTCAGAGGTGTCTATAAAATGGCTCAAACACCCCCACCCCTTTTCTCTTCCTCATAACATAAACAGAGACAGCTGCTCAGACCTAAAAAAAATTGAGAGGCTAGTTGACTCACCATTCATCTCCTTAAGTGCAGCAGCTAGGTCAGTAGGGTTGGCAAAGCTAACAAATCCATAGCCCTTGGTCTTGCCACTCCGCTTATCCCTAACAACCTATTACGTAAGAAAGCACAACAGCATATGCATATAAGGTAACCGATCCAGCTTCCAAAAAAAAATAGAAATAAAAACCACAAGGGAAGGGCAAGAAACAGAAACACCCAAAACATAATAGCAAATTCATGCTGGTTACCGATGCACAGGCACACAGAAGAAACATGCATTTTCAACATAATCACAACTCAACTCCCCAGCCAACCACGGGCATTGCAGATGAGGTAACAAGGACTAAAGTGAAACATGCAGAGGCAGAGCATCATAAATCAAGTCCCCAAGAACACGACTAAGATTGCTAGGTTATTTCAACAGCCAAACTTCTATGAAAAACCTCCTTTTTAGACTCATACCACAAGGGAATTTCAGAAAATTGAAGTCCTTATGGAGATAATTGAAAGCAAATGCAAAAAATCTACATTGAATACAACTAGCCAGGCCTAAATCAATCCAGATACTGCTCATTTCAGATGAATCTCTGAAAGACTTTATTAGATTGCTCCATCATACTAATAAGACAAAATAAATTTCACATAAATCAGTTCAAGAGAAAAATAGCAAAGCAGATACAGGTTGCTTAGTGACTGAACCAAAATCACTAAACCCAGGCACTCTGGAGAACCTAGTCAGATCTATTGACAGTACCAGATCTTCAAAAATTCATCATCTTATCAAGATCAGCTCAAACAGAAAAATATGTAGCGAAAAGCACCTGCATGCTTAGAGGTTATGGAATTTTGTGGTGAGCAAAAGATCCTCAAACTCAGGTTTCTAACGAAATCAGCACATGGAACCCACTTAAAAATTTTAATGGGTTACTAACCTGACTCCAACTTGTTCAGATCAAGAAAACCAGCAATATGACTCACTTAGTCTGTGAGTTGTGAAAAATAACCTACACAAGCTCCAGATGTCAATTCCAGCTGTCCACATCCAATATTTAATGATCAAACCTGACTTTGTCTATCCTGGATATATCGCACCCAGAAAACAAAATATTTAAAAAACAACAGGTTTAAAATCCTTGCTATCAACATATGACCTAATATATTGACTCTGTAATTTTAGAACGAAATGGGAAAAAAAAATCTTAGATTATTGCATCAACTTTGCAACTTGAAGGTAATTCACATGATCAAGATGTCCAAGCAATATGTCAATTGTAGACAAAGCCTACCTTAGTACACAGAAAAATAGAGCTCAGTGCGCTTCAAAGAAAAATCTGAACAGGAAATGGCAAGGTTTCACAGACAAGGCAAGCAATACAAAAGAAATCAAGAAATGGAGTGAGACAGGAACTTACTCTGGCCAAGTTAAAAGAAGGAAACCTCGAAAATGCTTTTGAAAGAACATCATCATTCACCTCATTACCAAGATCACCACAAAATACACGGTAGTCATCTGTAAACAGCACAATTAGAACAGCTTAGATAAGAAACACATGAAATACAGTGAAGAGTGAACAAAATCAATATCAACGAAATAAACATTTTATAAGAATGTTTACTTTATTAAAAAGCTCAAAAAAACAAGTTGGGTTAGAGAACATACTTTCAGGCCATTCTGCAAGAGTTGGATCCTCCCATGTCTGGCCAGCAGCTTTACGAGGAACTGCTTTCTTTTTAGTTTCTGCTTTATGTTCAATCTCACTACTCGCAAGGGCTGCTTTTACACCCTCAAGTGCTTCAGGTGTAATCGTTTGTGCATCCCTTTGAAATAATTGTTGCGCCTGTTGAATGACACTACAAAATCATTCACCCTGAAAAGCAAGAACACAAACAAATGCACTCGCGGATACATAATAAGACAGTCTAATCAAATCATTAAAATAAAAGAAAACATCAAACCAAAATCAATCCATGGATATAGCAGCCCAAATTAAAAATATAAATCATAATTTCAAATTTTCGTTTTTCCAACAATATCAATTCTGAACCAATTAAAATATAATCTATCTTATAATCACAAATTCACAACTCAATTTTCACATTACCACAAAAAAACCCAATTAAACCCTAAAATTACCCAATTTCCCCGAAACCCAAAAAAGCCCACTTCAAAATACACTACAACAAACTTTAAACAAAAAAAACCATAACCAAATCACTCAATATCAAAAAACCTTAACCAACATCAATTAAAAAAAATCACAAATACAGCAAATCATATACAATTTCTGACCTGCTGGTACTGGGGGAGAGAGTAAACGGGTCCAATCGGGGCAGGAGGGTAAACGGGCGCCATAACGGTAGGAGGTGGGGTGACGTATGGTTTTGGGTAAGGGTCCGATTGCTGTAGGTGAAAAGGGGTAGGGAAATACGTTCCGTTTGCTGCTGTCGCTGTTGCGGATGCTGCGTATGTGAATTGCTGTGAGGTTGATGAAGATGGAAGGATCGACATTGGTCTTGGGGCTTGAACGAACTGGTTGTCGTTCGTATGTATTAATGGGATTGATAGAGCTGGAGGATTTTTGTGTTGACTGGATTTGAGAAAAGGAAACTTCGGGGGATTTATTTGCTTTATCTATTTATTTGATGACGTGGATTTTCTAACTGGCTAAAGTCATGATCGGTCCTTCAACTCTTAAAAATCACAGGTTGATAAAAATTAACATATACAAGAATTATCTTGACATTTCACTATTACAATGGCATTTCAGTCTGGCGATGAATAATTAAAATGACAAATATTGACTTAATGGAGAATTAAGCACCTTAAAATCCTTGCTATCGACATATGAACTAACAATTAAATGATAATTTATAAAATCTTATATTATTGCATCAATTTGCAGTGGAAGGTAATTTATTTTTTAATTTTATTATTTGATATTAAATTAATTAAAAATTAAATTTTATAATTTAATTTAGTTTATATTTTACAATATTAACTTAATCTCATTATTTGGATAATGGAATTGATCAATTGACTCTAATGATTTCATGCACTGTTATTAAACTTGAACTAATAAATTGATCAAAGATCCAATTAAAATAGTGGTTGGACTAGTTTGAGTTTATTAAAAGATCAATTGATACACAACCCAACGAAACAGTCTGAGTTTATTAAAAGATTGGCCAACAAAAAATAATTGACCCTGCAGATCATCCCATAACCCAAGCAAATCTAGACAAAATAAGTGTTTTTTTAAATGTTGTTCTTCTCTCGCCTATTTTCTTCGACTTGACGCCTGACTCGTATTTTCTTTCTTTCATTTTAAGGCGTGTGAAAGTACATTTCCATTGGTGACGCAACCAACCATTAATCGGACATTGAACCCATGGAAACAAAAACCGACAGAATAACCACAGATGGGAGAACAAAAAACGTTACACTTAGTTTTGGAGGGGCGCACCAGGCCAGTGTAGCAATGCAACACAGAGGCGACGCTCAAGACGCCATCGGCAGGCTGATGTTTAAGGGTCTCACCCTAGAAAATAAACTTAATATCGTGTGGGCCATTGGCCCACGTATCAGATATTAAACTGATAAGAACAGATACTACACTTGATCTTAGCCAAAAGGGCGAGAAAGGTATGAAATTCAACGCGGCCTCGAGCTGGTTTTTATATCTGAGTTTGTGGTCGAACCCTTCACTTCAGTGTCGATGTGGGACGTACAAAACAGGCCTTGAGCAGGACAATAAAGTGCAACCTCGTTCCCTGTACTCAGCGTGGTGGGTTTTCCAACACCACCATTATTCTTATTTCTCCATTACACAAAATACAGACTTGACAAGTTAAGATTTATCATTGCCAAATCTCAGCAGCTGGTCTTCTCAAACTCTGCCTTGAAACTGTGAAAGAGGGGGCTGAAGCTTGAACTATAATGGCATCAATGATCTACTCTTTGCTCCATTCATTCAGAATTGTGATCGTAGTGCTGTAAGATCGATAAACTTTTTATCTCAAACATCATTTTTCAACGAAGGGCCAAGAATTTCTTAGTCCCAGGTCAAGATAGACGAACACAAGGCGTATCTGGCCGTGTTTAGCAGACAGGAACATGAAGAAAAGAAGAGGGGGCTGAAGCTTGAGCTATTATGGCATCAATGATCTACTCTTTGTTCTATTCATCTGTATTAACAAGATGCTCGTGGGATTAATTCATAATTGTCATCCTGCTGTGCTTTAAGAAATATGAACTTCTTGTCTCACAAACATTATTTTTCAACGGAGGGTCAAGAATTGCGGAGTTCCCGTTTTTCTGCTTGTGGTTCACAGGAAGGACTAAGACGGGAACGACTCGAACGAGGTTAAAAGCACAATATCTGTTTTTCACTAGAATTGGGCAGGGACGGCGGGCAGGGGCGGCGACTTGCGCAGCCCCCTCTACCACAAATTTTGACGTAGGCTCTCCCTCTTGGGGAGACCTTAAAACAGCACCCCTCCAGAGTGCAATGGAGATCACTGATCTAGACCATGGGCATTATTGATCACCCATTGATCCCGTCCAGGTAAGTATGCATGACGCTGCCGTGGGTTCCTTATTTATACATGGCACACTCGTCTGGCCTCTTGTTTTTCCTCCATGTGGGATAGTTACGTAGAAGTACGCGAGGCTAGGTCTCCTTTCGACCCTGCTGCACCTTGACAAATCGTTCTTGCTCCCAGGTTTGATTTATTGGCTGGGAATCAAAACTAACTGTAAGATTTTACTTGGGACTGGAGACTTGATTTCGAGTTGTGAAGCTAAACACTGCTTCTTCACAATTACAGAATGGAGGACCAGACTAGTCTATCATCTCTCTCAGGGATCAAGTGTCCACGAATTAATGGAAGATATATGTTCCTAAGCTTTACAGGATTACTGTAATGAATTGTCACATTCTGGAAGAGTAAAAAACAAAAACAAAAATTATCCTCAGTGGTGAGAAGCTTAGCTTTCAAATTATATGGTTTTCAACGTGGTATCCAAACTTGATAACTAAGTAGTTATATTTTTTTATCTAAAATTAATTTTAATAGTGCCAGTACAATATGAATTTGTATAAATTCTATATATAAATGGTTTTTATTAAAAAATATGTATTCTAGAATAATAAAAATTATAATTTAAAATCTTATTTAAGGGTTTAAATTTTTTATTTGAGATGGTTATTTGATAAATAACTTTGATTTTTATCGTGAATTCACAACTTCTACAAATATTTTCTTTTACATCTTGTATTTTGTTTTGATATTTATTTTTTTTAAGAAAATTCAGAACTTTTACAATATGCCATGACATCACATCCCAGTCCTAGCTTGTGTTTGTATTTTATCATGATATTTAATTCGGATAATTTTTTTAATAAAAAATTTAGGGCATGTTTGAAATTATAATTGTTATTGTAATTTAAAGTATTTTTTACTTAGAAATATATTAAAATAATTTATTTTTTATTTTTTAAAAAATATTTTATGATCAGCATATTAAAATAATTCAAAAACAATAAAAAAAATTAATTTTAAAAAAAAACTCGAATTTAACCATATTTCCAAACAATGGAATAGCTTGTAACCTGCCAGGGACATTAAAATCAGGTAATCGCATCTGCCATGAATTGAGTGAAATCTTGCAATTATCCAGGAAACTTCATATTAATATTATATTTACCATACTCTTTTTAGATGCGGTTTAACATTAGTAGAGTCAAATTATCAAATATTATCTCGGGTATGTTGGTGAGATTTAAAGAGTTATTGAGTTTTTCCTTATTGATGATATATTTAGCAGTCGTACAAGCACAAACTTTACAGGTGAATATATAAAATCCGTATATCTGCAGGAGGCAGACCCGTTTAACAATTGTAGAAGTATTACATTTTTTTTATATGATAATTAACAAAAATATTAAAAGATGTAGGTTTTCAGTCCCGTGCCATGGACATCCAAACAAGGAGCATTGCGGGTTCACAATGCTCTATTTTGTTTTAGTTATACAACAATTTTTTTCTTCGATGGCAGTATTTTATAATCAGATTAATGACTCAATTTCTTATAGTTTATTGCAGCAGGGCACAATTAAAAATTAGAATATCGAAGTGTAAGGCATGATAAAATATCTAGGTATGTCTAAAACTTATATATAAAAAAAAAAATCTCATGTAGAGCTGATTATTTTCAGTTTGGTTCGTTTTCTTTTTTTTTGTTCTATTTTTTAGTTTTAGCTTGTTTTCTACTCTAGTTATATTTTTATCCAATTTAACCGTGTTTTTTTTTGTTTTATTTTTTAGTTCAGGCTTATAAAACCAAACTGAACCTATTAGTTTTTTCAAAATTTTAATAAGTTTTTTTTATAGTTTAATTTTTTCAGTCATTTTATTTTTCTGATTTTCTAGGTACAATTAGTTTTTTAGTTTTTTCCTCACCCCTAATCTCATGTTTTCTCTTGTCTTATGTTACAATTCTTTTAGTTTCTTTAAGTTTTATTTTAATTTAAAATTTTAATTTTTTAATTTTTAATTTAAAAAATCAATGAAAAAACATAAAAAGTCATTGTTGGCCACATTAGGACCACATATAAAGTTATTATTCGAGTTCATAAGTTTTATTAAGGTGTTCATTGTAATTTATCTTGTCAGTAAAAGTAGATTAAGATTGAGAAGGAATTTTATTTTTTATTTAATTTTGTATTTTTTTGAAAATATAAAGGGTGTTTTGAGTTGATTTATTAAAATTAAAAAGATATTTATTATATATTTTTAGATAAAAATATGTTAAAAATAAAATTTTAAATAGAAAACCTTAACCTGATTATTTTTTAGTAGACAAGAAAACAACGTTCCTTTTACCCTTATTTCTTTTTTAAAAAATAGGCGAAATGTTCTCCTCTCTTTTTTTTTTCTAGATATAAAAAAGAAAGAAAAGGTAC
>SRLM01000157.1:421102-578615 GCA_015708895.1 Populus ilicifolia | reverse complement strand
CGTGATAAATAGAAAGCTTTTTTTTAAAAAAATCATCCTTGTTTTATTTGCTTTAAAAAGAATGCTAAATAAAATGTTAAGATATTTTTTTCCAATAAATATTATTTCTATATATCTTTTAAAAAAATTCAAAGCTAAAAAAATGAAGCCAATAAAAAAATTAATTAATTAAACATAATCATATAAAAAAATTACATCAAACTTGTTAAAAAGATTAAAATATTTATTTCTCTTGTTCGAATACAGTTATTTTTTCAAATAGCTTTTTCTTCACTAGAATATACGTAATAAAAAAAAAGTTATATTTAAACTATTTTATTAATTTAATTCTTCAAAATGGCACTTCCCATCGTGTCCCTGCACTCTTACTATTGTAATATAAAATCAGATATAGATATGTGATTTGTATTTTTAAATTCTTGAATAATTTTAATGTTAATAATCATTCTATCAATAATTTAGAAATAATCCCACTACTAAAAATATATATAATTATTAATTTCAAGACTTATAAATTTAATTAAAAAATATATAAATTAGTCTGAATATCCATATTAATAAAAAATAACAGTAATAATAATAATTTAGAAATAAATTACCATGCATGAAAATTATAATTGGTGATATATATATATATATATATTTACAATAAACATGACAGCTAAATTATGAAAAAGAAATATATATTTTTAATTAAAATTATATTTTTTTAATCCATGTAGTTTTCTCTATTTTGACAATAAAATGATCTTTTTATTAGCATGATTCATTAAAAACAATAATTAAAAAAATAATTTGGGGAAAAACAGGGTGATTTAAACTAAAATGGGAAAAATACATTCAATAAGACACATATATAATTTTATCTCCGTAAAAACATGCTTTTTAAAGAAAAGGATTATTGTTTAAGAAAATCTTGCTGTGATTATCAAAGTATGTTTTAACTAGAAAAAAATAAAAAAAAGTGACCGGTCATTTTTACTCGTGTGTATAGAAAATACGTGGGAATAGATTTTTTGATTTTTTTAAAAAATTACAATAAAAAATAAATTATCAATCAGTATTAACAGGTAAAATATTTAAAAAGTTAAATATACAAATATTATCAAAGGACGTTTGCAGCCTCCCTTGATTTTTTTATGGTTAACGGTGGAAAAAAAATTGTCAACCTTTTTATTTTTAAAAAATAAAACAAATGATTTATTATATATTTCTTTAGTTTTTAGCCATCAAAGAGGTGGTTAAAAAGTCAACAAAAAGTTGAGTTAATGATTTTTTATCTTAATTTTTTTATTTAAAAATATTTAACAAACACGTTAAGAAGTTTGTTAAGAAGTTTAATAAGTTTGTTAAGAAGTTTAATGAACCAATTTGCAACCAAAAACATCATTAAAGTGGTTAAAAATACAAATTTAAATTAATATTTTTAAAACCAATATCAATTTTTTTAGTAAGATTAAAATTTAAAATATCTCAATGATAATATTACTATAACAAAAACACATTAACATTAACATTAAAATTTGAATTTAAATTTATTTTTTACTAGAAAATATTCAGCTAACTATTTTTCCTCTCATTACTCATACCCACCAATTTTCTCTTTCATCTGAAATTCTAAATATCATAATATAAAATAAATAAACTTAGGGATTGAGAAATTAAAACCTCAAAATACAAACATCAAGAAATAAAAAGTAGAATATCAAAGTGAATTTTTATGCAGCCAATAAACAGTGAATATAAGAGCTGACCTTATGTTTTCAGGCTTGTTTGACATTGTTATTGAACTGTTATTTTGTTATTTTTTTATAAATAAATTTAGGTTGAGATTAATTTTTTATGTTTTTATATTTTTTAATATACTAATGAAAAAAATAAAAAGATATTATTTTTAAATATAATGTATTTTAAAACGCAGCTTGCTCGCAATGTTGCATTTCTTTTCAAAGGTGGCCCCACGAGCGAACATGCATTTCGTTTTAAAGCTGGCCCCGGTCTCGCACGTCGCCCTCCCGTTGCTTGAAAATTACCAAACCTCCATGTTTATTGCCTCGATAATGTCAACAAGATTATATATCTAATTATAGCGTGAGAGCTCCATACGTGTGCCCCCACCACACACAGCCGAAGCCAAAATAATCCATGGTATCCAAAGACCGCACAGCAAGGCATTTTTTGCTGCTTTTCAGGAAAACTGCTTATAGCTTCACGGGGGGCGCCTGTTGATTCTCTCCTCTTCTCGGAGTTTGAACTCACGAAACAACGCACCTCTGATATTTTCTACCCTTTGATCTGCCTGTCCCCTCCAGCCCACGGTCTCATCGTTGGCTATTCCACGGCACACAGTAAACTCCTAAAACTTAAAAATTATACGTATTAAATACGTGACTAAACTTTGTAATTTAAAATAGTTAAAATCCAGATTTACAATTAGCCAGGGAAACTCTGTAATTTTTTTTGTATTTTTAAAATAAATTTAAAATTTTGAAAATAATTTATGAATACTCAGGTTTTAATGTTTTTTTATAACCTGCTTTCAAGTGAAATGTTTCTTTAATTTTTTCTTGGAAGGTAATTATATAATGCTTCTCAATCCTTTTTATATAATATTTTTTATTTTTTTATATAAAATAATGGAATATTTATTTACATGAAATATTTCTTAATTTTTCTGCAAAATCTATTTATACAGCCACGTTCACAATTTCAGTCTTTTCTAGCTACTCCTTGGACCGCCTGCTAATCCCATTTAGCAGCTAGCCGATGCATGGGAGAACGTTCGGTATGTTGCATAAAAATGGACCGGATATAATATTTTTTTTATAAAATTATTTAAAGAGCTCGTATATAGTATAAAAAAATATTTTTTATTCCATCCAAAACTATTACAGGAAGGAAGTTTTTTAAAATCATCCCAATGTATGTTCTGGTCACGTCATGTTGCATGCAATATATTTAAACATTCATATAGCCATAAAATGCACATAATATAATTATTATATTAAAGACAGTGTTTATGTAAATTAATTATCTCAGGATGAGCTATTGTTAAAATAAAACAAAGATGATAGCAGTTTCTGAAATTATAAAATTTCTTAAATTGTAGCTGTCACCACAATTAAGGTACAAGATATAATGATCAACGCAAAGGATATTTAGAGGTATTTGAAGTTATAATTGGATTATTTTTTAAAAGTAATTTTTATTATATTTTAAAATATTTTCATATAAAATAATTTATTATTTTTAATCGTATCTAGTTACATAGAGCAATTGTCCAATCTCATTCTATATCCTGCATAACTTCATATATTACTTGCAGACATTCCTATCAAGGATATTTACCCTCCCTTTACCTAGTTTTTTATTCTATTTTATTTGTTTTTAAATACAAGGTCAAGACACACCAAAGACATAAAATACTTTTAGGCGTTTAGAAATATAATACAAATCATTTAGTTTAGAAATATTTTATTTGTTATATTATTTTTTTTAATATAAAAAATACTCTAAAAAATAATCACAACAATATTTTTAAATATACATTTAATTTAATTGTGAAGATAGAGACCAGAATAAGTTTATATCTATATTTCTAGAATAATTTTTATTTTTTAAAATAAAATTCTTTTTAAACATTTCATAATATATATGTATGTATATGTATAAATATATGCATATGTACGTGTCTGATCGCATAGAATTCTGGTTTTGTGTTAGGTTTCTAGAAACTTCAACACTTCATTTTCTTTCCTCTAATAGAAAATTTATTATCCAAGTAAAAAAAAAAAATCCTAAAATTATCTCCCAGATTCACCCTTGCCTGCGCTCCATAATTCAATGAGCGCTCGAATTTTTTTTGTTTCTTATTAAAAAAAGGTTGAATATAAAACAAATGGATTTTGTTTTTGATTTGATTGATCACTGAAACTGAACCCTGAAGGAAACGCGTGTTTGTGAGGGTCTTGTTTGCAATATTTTCGTTCTTTTATGCCCATCAAATAATAATAAATTCCCGTTGAAAACAAAACGCGTGTTTTGCTTTGATGCTTTAGGATCTAGGGTTAGGGTTAGATCTGTAACAGATCAGATTGTGAATTCCTGTTTCTTCCTCATGAATTTAGGGTTACAAATTTAATTTTTGTTTTATTTTAATGATTTTGACTTTTTGTTTTGAAATTCGGGTGTAGTCGGAGAACTTGTGTGTGTGTGGAGTTTCCAGCTGCTTTGACTGAATTGGGAATTACAGATTCTGGATCAAGATCATGTAAGCCCTAATTTGATTTTTTTTACTAATAACTTATAAATATCTTGCTTGAATTCTATGATTTTTCTATGAATTGAATATCTCAGGAGTTTATTTTTAGTTTTTTTTTTGTGTTTGGCTATTCAGTTTGATTTTATTAATGATTTTATGGATTAAGTATTACAGATTTTCTTATAGAAAATTGTGATTTAGGATTTTTTTCAGTATCATAAATTTGATCCTGTGTATAACTTTTGTTTTAATTATAAAATGAAGTTAATATTTTTTTTGAAGTAGAATTGTGGAATTGAGGAGGGGAAGTTGAGGCTTTCGTGTTTAAGATATTTCATACACTAGTCTGGATATGTGATGCTTGAGAGATATAAATTTGCTCATGTCAAGTGGTTATGATCCTTTGAGAATGTCAGTTGGTTCCTGAACGGCAAGGACTGATAATATAATCTGCGCCTTGTTTTCTGATAAGAAACTATAAATGAATCTGTTACAGGCTAAAGTAATTTTCTGGAAGCCCAGGAAAATTTAATGCAATGAAATGAGGCTATTGTCGAATTGGACTTTCGGTTGCTGGCTGTTAGTAACATGCTTTGTAATTAATCTGTTGATTATTTTTGTCTACAGTCATAATGGGAACTGAACTCATTAGAGTTCATGTTAAGGAGGAGAATGATGATATCCCATCAGTTCCACCTGGTTTTGAGTCCTTTGCAGCTTTCACCTTAAAAAGGGTGCAAGATGGTGAAAAACAAGAAAGTGATGTAACCAGTTGTTCAGCCACTGCAAGCGCTTCTGAATCACAGTCAGTCAAGATGGACACAGAGTTTGAGGATGAAGCAAAAGTTACAAGGTCCCTTCGGCGCAGGCCCTGGATAAAGTTTGAACATTTGGATAGCTGTTCAGAGGACGAGTCTGATTCCGTGAAGCTTAATCAAGTTAGTTTTTACTATCATTTTCATCATTATCTCTTTGAAAATGATGAGCAACGTCATGCTTATCTAGCATTTGAATTTCTATTTTCCCTTGCAAGTCCTTTATGTCTACTCTGGACGCCTTACATCCCATTTCCTTATAGCAGAATCTCTCCTTAAGGTCTCAACTTCCCAAGGGAGTGATCCGTGGATGTTCACAATGCAGTAATTGCCAAAAGGTTATTTTATTTTCTTCTCCCTTTTTTTTTCTTGCCTACTTGGCTTAGCCTTTCATGCAGTCTGGTTTAATTTGCTTGATTCCCCTGTAGCAGTTTCCATTTTATTGTCTAGACAACCATCATTATGTAGCATCCACAATAAATTTCTAATGGGTGGCACTGCCCTTAGATATTTGGCTGCACTGCTAAAGGATGGATTCTTACTGTAATGTAGCTTCCTGTGGTTGCTAGTTGCAAGGGTCCTAGAGGATCCAAATTGTGTCTGATCTGATGTTGTGTTTTGATATACTCCTCCATGTCTTTTATCATCTGTACCAATGTTATTTGGTTGGTAATTGAATATCTGGTACAGGTCAGTGCAAGATGGCATCCAGAAAGTGCTCGAAAGCTTGATATTGAGGATGCTCCTGTATTCTACCCAACTGAAGAGGTCTACATCATTTCTTGTTATATTTTGCTTGTCTTAATTTCAAAAAAGACATTCTTCATATTCTGGTTGCGATGTGCAAATCTGTGATTTACTTATGTTCAATTATAAGGATCTGTGAAAATGTATGCTATTGTTTTTCCAGGAGTTTGAAGATACTTTGAAATATATTGCTAGCATACGGCCTAAAGCTGAACAATATGGAATCTGTCGCATTGTTCCTCCTCCTTCTTGGAAACCTCCCTGTCCCCTTAAGGAAAAAACTATTTGGGAGGGCTCTACGTTTGCAACTCGTGTCCAGAGGGTTGACAAACTGCAGAACCGGGACTCTATGAGAAAGATGTCAACAATGTCTAATCATACAAGGAAGAAAAGGAGAAGATGCATGGGAATGGCAGTAGATTGTGGTACTGATATTGGAAGCATCTCAGGGTCAAATGATGCTGGTGTTTGTGAAGCTGAGAGATTTGGGTTTGAACCTGGTCCACTGTTTACTTTGGACACATTTCAGAAATATGCTGACGATTTCAAGGCCCAGTACTTCAGGAAGAATGAGAATACTAATAATAAAGGAGGCGATATGACAACATTTCAGAAGACTTGTGAACCAACATTGGATAATATTGAGGGTGAATATTGGCGAATTGTAGAGAAAGCAACTGAAGAAATTGAGGTGTGTTTTGCGAGTGGATATGAGCTATTTGAATGTTCATCTTCTTTTTGTTGATTAATTCACCTATTTGTGTTGTTGTTCTTTATGGTGTCATTTGTCTCCCTTGTTTGCATGCAATGTGAGTCGCAGTTCCTTATATTTGCTTTGTCTTTTGCAGGTCCTTTATGGGGCTGATCTGGAAACTGGGGTTTTTGGCAGTGGGTTTCCAAAAACATCTAATGAAGTTAGTTCTGCAACAAATGATCGTTATACAAAATCAGGCTGGAACCTGAATAACTTTCCGAGGCTTCCTGGATCCATTCTTTCCTTTGAAAGAGGGGATATATCCGGTGTTTTGGTGCCATGGCTGTATATAGGGATGTGCTTCTCCTCCTTCTGTTGGGTAAGACCTTTTGTCTACTGTTTTATAGATTTTACGAAAAGCCTAGCTTCAGTCCAAAATAAATAATCATAGGTAAACAAATATATTGTTCTATTATGTTTCTTGATGAATGTGTATGGTGTGTACTTTTTATTGGTAGCTTGCATATAACTGAGCCTTGACGTCTCCATCTCTCCAAAGATGGATAATCAGTTCAGTTTTAGGTTTTACAACTTTCATTTTTGCAATTTTTATAATGACAGCTCTTATTTGTCTTATGAACAGGCTTTAGCATAGTTTATGCATTTGTTTTAGAGCCTGATTACTTATTTTTGTGTTGCCTTTTTCTGTCACATGGTTGAGAACAGCATGTTGAAGATCATCACCTATATTCACTGAATTACATGCATTGGGGCGCACAAAAGATGTGGTATGGTGTGCCAGGGAAGGATGCCATTAAATTGGAAGAGACCATGAGAAAGCATTTGCCTGATCTTTTTGAAGAACAACCCGACTTGCTTCATAAGCTGGTGAGTCAAGGTTCTTGCACTGTGCTACCATGTTAGATGCTCTCATAAAATTATGCTCTTTTAGCTGTTGTTTGGACACCATTTGTTGAGTCACCAAAAATCAAAAAGCCAATCATGGTCTTTGTTCACATTGTTGTCTTATGGAATCCTTCACCTGGATTCATAAACTTGGATTATAGTGGCTAACCCAAGTTCTCTGAATCTTTCAAGGATTCTGTGCATATTCCTTTTTTGGTCTCTTCTTTTATCTGCTAAACGTGTAATAACCTTTGTCATCAGTCTGCAATAATTTGCTTCCAAAAGTGGAGGTCTTCTGGAGAAATGAAATAAGAAAAAAAATTCAGCTGAGTATTCTTTATGGTGAGATTTATAAATCTCAAATGATATGGAACTCAGGCAGGAAACTTCAATTGCAAAAGTGCTCTATTCCATGGAATGCCAGATGCCTTATGTTTGTGTTCCTGAAATTTTGCGATCATTGACACTTCGTTCCTGGCTTTCAGTTTTGTCAGTTACAGAGGCTTCATTTTTAGATGACCTAGGATAGCATGGATAGAATTGATTATTAACCGATGGTAGCTTTCCTCCTATTTTATAATGACAACCATGCCTTGAACTTGTTTTTCCCTTGCAGGTGACCCAGCTTTCCCCCAACATACTAAGATCTGAAGGAGTGCCTGTCTATCGGTGTGTTCAGAATTCCGGAGAGTTTGTGCTAACCTTTCCTCGAGCATATCATTCAGGGTTTAATTGTGGTTTCAATTGTGCTGAGGCAGTAAACGTAGCTCCTGTTGACTGGTTGCCCCATGGACAGACTGCTATAGAGCTGTACTGTGAGCAGAGACGGAGGACTTCCATTTCCCATGATAAACTGTTGCTCGGGGCAGCAAGGGAAGCAGTGAGAGCACATTGGGAACTGAATTTACTTAAGAGGAATACCTTGGATAACTTAAGATGGAAAGACGTTTGTGGAAAAAATGGGATATTAGCAAAAGCATTCAAGGTAAAACTTTAGTTTGTCTCTTTGAGACTATCCAGCTGATTTTCATACTGGAATTCTACAGTTTGAAATACGTTGTCACAATGTCAGTTGTTTCAAGTCAAATCGATGGCTGTTTGAAATTTAGATTGGCTTGCCTGGGTTCAAGGTAGTAATTCAAACATGCCACTAGAAAAAAATTGGAGTTGTAGGATGCTGTCATTAAATTGGTATTGGCACATGTAGATTGTGATGCCTGTTCTGAGCTACAAGATGCCATCTCAACTCTATTTTTTGGTAAAACTTTTATGCAACGTGGCTGTGTACTGTTCACAGAACAGGCAGTCTGATTTTGATTTCCATTATTATAATGAACTGGGAAGTTATTACTTGGTTTACTTTTCAGTTTTCACTATTTTTTTTTTAATTTTTGTCTTGTGTGTTTTGCTGTGTGCTGCAGGTATCTTGTCATTGACTTTTTAATATGTTTTTTTTTCAGAGATCCTAGATGTTAAGTTTGAAACTTGAAAGTGTGTCATTATTTTAGCAATAAAAGTTCTCACTGGAAAACTTTGGTGCTATTCCTTTTCCCTATTGACTTTGGATGTTCTTGGTTCAGGAACGTGTGGAGACAGAGCGTGTGAGGAGACAATTTCTCTGCAACTCTTCCCCAACTTTGAAGATGGAGAGTGATTTTGATGCCACAAGTGAGAGGGAATGCAGTGTCTGCCTTTTTGATTTGCATCTGTCTGCAGCAGGATGTCATTGCTCTCCAGATAAGTTTGCATGCTTGACTCATGCAAAGCAATTGTGCTCATGTGCTTGGGGTGCCAAATTTTTCCTGTTTCGCTATGATATCAGTGAATTAAATATCCTCCTGGAGGCATTGGAAGGAAAATTGAGTGCAGTGTACCGATGGGCAAGACTAGATCTTGGACTCGCCCTGACGAGTTTCGTTTCCAAAGACAACACGCAAGATGTTAAATTTTCTTATTCTCCAATAAGAGCAGCAACTGAACCGGTGAGATCACACACACCAGCAGATCCCTGTAGAGATTTACCGGGGAGAGCAATTTCTAGTGATATTAGAATGAATTCATCTGGAATCTGTAGTCAGATAGCCTTGGAAGAAGAGAAGAAACCACCTGAAGGCACTCCTTCAAAAGATGTGAGGGCATCATCTGTATCTCATAGTTCTTTTCAAGTAATTGAGAGGGACAATGACAATTTGAAGCTAAACCACAAAGGTTCTAGTCTTTTGTCTACCAATTTAAGAACGCTAGTTTGCCTGTTGTCTCAAGAAGACACATCTTATGCTGCAGGCCTGGCTTCAGAGAAATGTGAAGGGAAGAAGCCTTCAACTTTGGGTAATGACAATGTTATTCTTCTTAGTGATGATGAAGGTGATGAACAGGAGCCAATTTTAGAAAGGGCAAAAGAAAATGTTTCTGGGAAGCTATCAATTTTGCATTATAGTTCATGTAATGACAATAAAGATTCAATCTTAACTGTTCCTGTGGTTGATGGAGCAGTTAAGAGTGAAAAGAATGTCAGTTCGTTACCTGATGAACAAAAAAATAATTCATCATCTGGTCCTGTGGTGCAAGTGAAGGATGGCTATCATCAAGATGGTGGAAAGGTCTTGGAATTTAATCAACAGAATGTTTCTTGCCACACAGGTCCTAGCACTGCAGGATTTGGTAGGAATGTTCAGAATTCTTCAACTAATAGAGATACCAGTAAGGATAATGGGATGGCAGATGTTGGGAGTCAGCATCCACAGCCATGTGGCTTTGGAAAGCTTAACAATGCGGACAAGATGGGAGGAAATGTCACCTCAACTTCATTGGACAACTCAAGAATTATGACAGGTAGCCCATCTTCCTCGCAAAATAACTTGGACAGACACCACCGCCAGAAGGGTCCCCGCATTGCAAAGGTAGTGCGAAGGATCAATTGCAATGTTGAACCTCTGGAATTTGGGGTTGTGCTTTCTGGAAAGTCATGGTGCAACAGCCAAGCAATTTTTCCCAAAGGTATCTTGCATATGTGTTTTATACAAAGATCATAAATTTAAAGAATAGTCATTCTAAGGAATAGGAAGAGACCTGTATTTATGCATATTTGTTCTATTTGATGCAGGATTTAGAAGTCGAGTTAGGTACATAAGTGTTCTAGATCCAGCAAATATGTGTTACTATGTCTCCGAAATACTGGATGCAGGGCGAAACGGTCCTCTATTTATGGTAATATCAAATTTACCTTTGGTCAGGATTTAATGCTCTTATCATCCATCATTTTTATTGTCGCAAAATATACTACTTATTTATTTGTTTGAATACCCTGAGAGGTCATCATTACCTTTTTTCTTTTGATCCTTATTGGAATTCTAAGCAACGAAAGAAATTTTGAATGAATTTTAAGATTGTTGCTTAGTACTTGTCAGATGCATCTGATGGCTGCTCTTGTTCTCCAGTACACTAAATTTTACTGGTCATTGCTATGTAATTTTAACAGTGTTTGAAATCTGACATATAATCCCCTGGTATATAGCAAGCATTAGCAGGGGTAATGTCTCGTAAAAAATTCAAGTTGCTAGCATCATCAATTACCTTTCCTCCTAAAGAGTTGTGATACAACTCTCCTTGTTTATGATGATTGGTTTTGTAGCTAGTTTGACGGTAGAAGTGGTATTAATGAAGTACATTGAATAACCCAACCAGGAATTGGTCCAATTATAAATAACTCCATGCTGTGCTGAAAGTTGAGTGATGGGTGCCCATATTTGAATAAAAAGATTGGGTAAGGCAATGGAATCTTGAATCTTGCGGATGGTTTAGATTTAGACAGTTGAAGTTCTTCGCATACAGTAGTTTTGAAATACGATTGAGACTGTCATTGGCCCTTGCATTGAGATGGTCATTTCATGTCTAATCTGTTGTTCTCTGGTATTTTCAGGTTTCCTTGGAGCATTGCCCAAATGAGGTATTTTTTCATGTTTCAGCAGCCAGATGCTGGGAAATGGTGAGAGAGAGAGTGAATCAGGAGATCACAAAGCAGCATAAATCTGGAAGAATGAATCTTCCTCCCTTACAACCTCCTGGAAGTCTTGATGGCTTTGAAATGTTTGGGTTTTCTTCACCAGCAATTGTGCAGGTAAATTTCCAGTGTGCTGATTTCCCCAGTTTATTGTTTTTTTTTTAAATAATAGCAGGGCAAAACTATCTCTTTGCCCCATGTGTTTGTGGCAAATGGTCTTCTTATCTGTGTTTCAAATTTAGCTGCTTGGTGCCAAAATCTGACAAAATGTTGGCCAATTGGCTCCAGTCAATAATTGCCACAAATTAAGCTTTGGAAGGGTCCACATTGCAATTTTCAGAAATTTAGGGACTGAATTGAACTTTTTTCTGAAAAATTCCAGTAGCCTCAACATTGGGATCTTTGCCATCTGGCCACCATCGAGGTGATATGGTGGCTAGAATGGTGGTGAGTGTGAACAGCATGTGTTCATTAAGAGGGAAATTTTTCAAAAAAGAAAAAAATCAAATTAAATACTTGTATGTTAACAAGTGCAATGTAGTTCTTTTCTAAGGGCCTCCTTTTAATAAAAATTATTGATTGGGGTAAATTGACAAACATTTTATCAATTTGGTGTTACTTAATAGACTAAGTTTGAAACACAAGGGTAAGAGGACTATTTTTGCCTAATGAAAGCCTTGTACGGTTGGTACTTTATAACATCTAAACATCGAGTAACTGCTCCCGTGTTTAATTTTCTAAAAAAAAAGAAAGAAACAAACAAACTTGTAAGCTTCGTTAATACACACAACAGATGCACCTGAAATTCATGGGTTTTATATATATCATCCAAGTAAAAAAAAATGTCTCCTCATGGCAAGAGTTCCAAGAAGCTTTCCAAAGGCACCGACAAACCTATTATATTCAATCATGTTGTATCAAACCTGGCCTAAGTTGCTTTGTCTTTGGAACGGTGAAAAAACCCTGTTCATGTTTTAATATACATGGTTCCTCACTGCTTACAATTCTGAATTTTGATTTTGTTTTTCCCAGCTTTATTTGTGCCAAATGCTTTTTACATTGAATATAATTCAGCTCCCTGCTTTTTTCCTATAAACAGGCCATAGAAGCATTAGACAGGAATCGAGTTTGTACAGATTACTGGGACTCTAGGCCATATTCACGGCCACAAGGACAGATTCCGCAGCATTCTAAATCCATTGTCAGTGCAGGGCAGTCCCAGGGAACACATGAGGACCAGAATATTAGTAAAGCCCCCGGGAGCCATTTATTACCAGTTGAAGCTGGTACGAAACTTAGAGGTCTATTCAAGAAGGCAAGCCCAGAAGAATTGATCGCACTGAGTCGTATTTTAAGTGGCAATATTCCAACAGCTAATCCTGGTCTAATAGCACAGCTTCTTAATGAAGAGATTTGCCATCGTCCTAGATGATTCATTAATTTGGTCTCATGAGGTTGAGACTGAATTCCATCGCAATTTTTTGACACTGTAAATTCCGAGTTCTTGGCTCCTATGTTTCCAATACGTCTTCATTCAAGCCGCCCATTCTTTTAGGAAGAGGAAAAGAAATGAACTAACAGAAAAAAGGAAATATATCCTGCATAATTCTTCTTTGTAGGGTTATTTGTAGAAGAGAATCTGGGAATTTGCTAGAGTGGACTCGCCCATGTTATATGGCGTCCACAAGTGGGGGAAGCTTTCCATCTCTAGAATTCCTTTTCTTGGTTCCTAACACTGATTCTTTTAGTGTACTGCTCGTGGAGTTTTTGACAAGTATAAATCAATCATTCTTGCTGTCTGAAAAGGTGGAATACTTGCAGATTCATGGTGGTTATACTTTTTATGTGTTCACTCGTTCTTGAGGCTGACATAGCTTTCATGTTAGAGGTGAAGTATATTTACAAGGGTGCTCACGTAACTTGGAATTAAAAACCTGTTGGCCCTAATACGAGGAGAAATAGAGTGCGGATGGCTAGGCACTTTGGCTCGATGATCGGATTAGATTTACCTCCGGTGTGCTGGTAAGTAAGATTTAGCATGGATGGTTTTCTGGGCAAATGTCATCGATGCAAAGACTGGGTGACCTGACATGGTTGGTTCCAATCATAGAGGACTCGTTGTAGCAGTGCAAGACTCTTAGATATTCTATTGCTGTTAAATATAAATTCAAAAGGAGAGATGTTATTTCAATATATATAAGAAAAATTATTAATGATGCAATGGTAAGATGTGGAAGTTTAAACAATCTAATTACTCATAGTAATTTTCTCATCCTCTATTTTTACCTTTTTTACTGTGAAATAACATTATTAAAAATAAAAATAAATGATCCCACAACCAGCTCTACATGCATGGGGTGAACTGATTTTAAACTCAATTCGGAGCAATCCTCGAGTTACGAGTTAATCCTCGAGTTACGAGTTAAGAGAATAAAAAAATTACATTGTTTTGATCAAACTTTTATAAAAAAAATTAATAAATTATGACCACAAGAAGTTAAATTTATAGATTTGATTAAGTCATGTGAAGTTAATATTTTTTTTTAACTTGAATTAGTTTAGACCATTGGTTAAGTGACAAATCATTCAATTAGGTTGGTTTGAGTTTTATAATTAGGATTATTATAATATTATTAATTTTAACATTTAATATAAATTAAAGTAAAATATCTAATTATTTTTTAAAATATTTAAGTTTGACAATAATATATATTAAAAATAAAATATTTTTATTTTATTTTGTTTTATTATATCTTATTTATTATGAACCAATCATGATATATAAATAATCACTCTAATTTTTGCACTGCTATTAAATATATTTTATTTTTATTCTGTTAATTTTTTATTATCATCATTTTACTTCTCTTTTGCCTTGATACAATATTTTCATTTTATTTTATTATATTTTTTTCATTATAAACCAATTATGATATAGAAATAATGACTCTAATTTACGCATTGCTATTAAATATATTTTATTTTATTAATTTTTTATTATTATCATCGTGCTTCTTTTTTATCTTGGTGTTTGTTTGGGATTGCTTTTCAAAAACATTTTAGAAAAAATTAGAATTTTTTATTTTTTAATTTAAATTAATATATTTTTTATTTTTAAATTATTTTGATGTATTGATCTCAAAAATATTTTTTTAAAAAATAAAAAATATTATTAGTATGTTTTTTTAATTAGGGTATCACCAAGAGAGGGAAAAAATGGGCCCAAGTGTATAAACAATGGGCTGGATGGTGGGAAAACGGGAGCCTTCGTTAGGGTATCAAAAATCTTTTTAAGCCCTCTCTGCCTACCCTGCGCCATCTGCAATGCCCTTGTCACCCTAGCTAGATTCTTTTGCCCTTCAAGGTTTTGTAGCTCGTAATGTTAGATGGAGAATGGCAAATACTCTGTACCTTTCCAGATGTAATTATGCTTAGTTTGGCTGATAAATACATACCTTTTATGTTATATTTAAATTTTAAAAAGATGATAATAAAATATTTTTTTATGAATTTACTGATAAAAACTTTGAGTCTACTTAAATTCTATTGGCAAAAACTACATCCTCCTGCCTCTCAAGATTATACCACAGGAAAGTAATTATTGGTAAATTTCTAATTTCAAAGTGGAGGGCTTATTTTTCGTAATCTGATGAAATATATACCACTATTATTTTAATATCAACGTGAGTATATGCAGCCCTAAATGCTCAGAAGATGGTTTAATCGTGGAGGCCTACACCCTACTATTGAATCTTGACAAGGGATTCTCAAGATGAGCATATATAATAAATCTAAATGTATATCTAGGCAGGGAGGAACCAGAAATTGTAGTCTGGAGCCAAGATATAGAAAGAGTTAAGATTAGTCAAATTAATCTATCTATATAATGATAGGCTTTTGATATTTCAAAAGATTTTATTGTTCTACACAACTTAGAAAAAGTTATTAATTTTTGAAATTTTGAATGTTTTGGTATATTAAACTGATAATGTTACAATTAAAATTTTAAATGAAGTTTCTATTATTTATTAAAATCTTTAAAATAAAATTTTTAATGAAATTACATGCATCATAGATATTGAATGAGTTATGAGAATTTTGAGGATATAATGTTTCAACTTAAAATAAAATAAAAAGCTAAAGTATTTAATAATAAAATTTAATATTTAACTTTTATAATTAAAAATCAATTGCAGCTAAAAATATATTAACTCTGAAATAGTGTTCTAAAGTTACAAGAATTTCACTTTAATGACAATACTTGCCACAAGCTCTTGTATAATGTCCTTTCAAATCTAGAATATCGATATCATTTTGTATACAAAATTCTTTGACACTCTAAAGTAAATATTCCAATTCATTATCCTGTAACTTTTGAATCAATGAATTTTCCGTGAGAACTAAACTCATGACATTGATAAAGTCTTGATCTTGATATTAGAAGTTAAATTTGAAAAAAATGATGGGCAAGTTTTACTTCTTCAGATAGCGGCAAGAACTAATTATAACCTATAAGTTAGGCAATGTACATAATAAGCAGAAGACAATGTTTAAGAATCAAAGTTTGAAGTCTATTCCACTTATCTTGCATATTTGCTTGAACAATCATATCATTGACCTCAAACTCAAATATATTAAAGAAAGTCACAAGGAGACAGAACATTGCACACCTCTTGTTCGAGAGTTATTGTCGTGCTATCTTTTACATTCACAACATGGAAAAAACGCTCCTGAGTGAAACTATATTTGTCAACAAATCGTAAGACAATTACCATTTGTTTCTTTTTTTGCTTCATCTCTTAGCTTAATCAATAATGATACAGAACTTTGAATTATCAATCACATCATGAGTCACTCTTCTTGCTGTTCTAATAAAGATACTTAAGATTTCCCCTTCAATTTTGCAAGAAGTATATTTAGCATGTTGACGTAAGTGTTTTCTAGAACAAGCCTACCAAGCTTCATACAAATCATTGCTTTCTTTTTTGGTGAGTAGTTCATTTTTGTCTGTTAAAGCTCCATCAAATTACAAGGATTTTTTGACATTATTTCCATTGCAAAAACCCTAAATTAATCTATAAACTAAACCAATTAAACTCTAATAAAAAAAACCCCAGGTTACACCCATAAATCTCAAAACCCCTTAATGCATTAATTGGGTAAGAAAAGTTATAGGAGGCTGCTGTCAGTGCGTTGGTTGAATAGGTGGCTGTCGGAGTTGAGAGAAGAAGAAGAAGATGAAGAAAAAACAGGGTTTGGGCCTCCGTGGTATGATGAGAGGTCGAATGAAAATGAAGGAGGAGGAGGGCTGACACAGTGCTTAGAAAATCGAAAGAGAAGAGCCTAGTCAAGAAAAAGTGCACTGGTTTGTTGACTTATTATTTATAAAAAGAAAAAGAGCATATTAAGTGTCAAGTAGAAATCGTTTATATATATTATTCCAAGAGCTGTGGTGCCATGGCACCTACAATATTAGCTGTAGGGATGTGTTTTGCTCTAATAACATATTTAATCATGTTAGGTTAATAACATAATTGCATGGCTTTGCATTTATCTTATTGAAAATCAATCTTGTGTCTTAGTTAAGAAAATGTTAGAATTCATAGCCTTTTTTTTATAATAAGTTACAAAAATATCTATCATGCACTAAGATTTTATTTGCTTGTGATCTACATTTCGCTCACAAACCGTAGGTTTTAAAGTGTTTGGTTGATCAACACGCCTAGTAGTTTTACACAAGTTTAATTAAAAAATTTTGTTTAAAATATAATATAATTTAAATCTTTTTTAAAATTTATATTTTTAAACTGCAAAAGCTATACATTATCAAAAACGTATTAAATTTGAAGAAACGAACTTTTTGACAAAAACAAAACTTATTTGAATTCATTGTTGTTTGTTGTTTTTAACTGATCCATTACGCGCATGGAAAATAATAATTTTTTTTATTTTTTTTAGTGAATGCTAGGCATGAGCCTATGCTATTCTACTAGTCTGTATTTTGTTTTTTTGTAAAAAAATAATATTTAGATAGTGCAAATGTAATTTAAAAAATAAGACCAACTAATGATTTAAAATTAAAGAACATAACACAATATAAACTTGGTTTGAAAGGTGAGATTAAAAACCAAAAAGAGTTAAGATAAAAAGAAGTACAAAGAATAAGGATACAATGAAAAATTAAAATTAAAATACTAAATAAAAAAAAACAACACTTATACAAAAGGGGCAAAGGATGAAAAAAAATTAAAAGAAAAAAAATAATTTTTTATGTGGAAAGTTAAACTCAAGAGAAAAATAACTCAAAAAAATAAATTAAAGATCAAATTGAAAACAATATCATGAAATAAAAAATTGGATTGAATGTGATATTGAGAAACAAAATTTATATAAAAGGATAAAGTAAAAAAATTCAAAAAAATAAATTCCAAATTAAAAAATATAATTTATTAGAAATTGGAATCAAAAAATTAAATTGAAAGGAAACAAAACTCTTATTAAATAGTTAAGAATAAAAATAAGAAATAAAAATAGGGACCAATTCACAAATACTAAAAAACAAAGACGATCAATCAATAATTTCAAAGAGAAGAGAGAGAATAAAAAAGAAAAAGAAAATATAAACTAGCAATAAATTACTCACCATTGATGACATACGTTACATCTGATGAAAAACAAGGCAGCAGTGCATTGGTTGATGGTAATATTTAACAATAAAAAGACGTCGCAGACATCATTAAAAAAATGCGCCAACAACGTTTTGAAATCTAATATTATTTTATTGTAGTAAAATACAGTGATACCCTTGATAAAATATAAAAATAACAAGATAACCAATTTAAAAAGACATAAATATCCCTCCACTAAAAACTTTAATTGTTTTGATTTAAAGAACATTTTAGTTATCTAACCGTAACCTAAAATAGAAAAAACCAACAATACTCCAGGGTTAAAGTCATATAAAATGGCAATTTAATATTATATAATTTTATTTTATTTTTACTCAAATGACAATTTAATATTTTAACTGTTTATATAAAACAAAAGGAACCTAATAACCTTCAAAGAAAGGCCATTTTTTATTTGAATGGGGAAAAAATTAATAATTTTATTGTTGTAATTGACAACAAAATGTCTTTAGAATTACAATAAAAACACCGTTAAAACCCCTTTTTTATTTTAGTGTATTTGTTAAATATCCATTGTTGTTGCTGGGGTATAAACTATACACTGTTTTTTTTTTTTACAATTAAATATTTTTTAATATGTTTTATTTTATTTAACTCCAGGCCAAGAATTTTCACCCATTTCTTAATTTTCTAAATTCAAATATTAATATAATCAACAATTAAAAAAATTTATTAAATTTATTTTAATATAGCAGATGATGCAAGAGATGTTTTTTTTTTAATATTGTAAAAAAAGAATGGTTCCTAATTGACAAGTAATTTCCTTTAAAAATACATCTTATTATTAAATAAAAAAAGATTTTATTCGACTTTTAAGCTTATCATATGCACCTGTAATGTAAATTTATATTTATTTATTTTTTAAAAAATTCCATTTAAAACTTGAGCCATAATTTTGGAAGGAAACTCAAAACCAATAAATAATAAGATCAAAACATTGAGAATCCAATAATATCTCATTGGTCAAGTGCCAGGATTTGAATCTTCTTGGTCAAGGAGGCAAGGGCCATCGAAAGCACAAACGGCACCCTTCGATGCGAGCAAAAACCCATTGCATCCAACGGCCGAGACCACATCCACGTGTCAAGAAGAAAAGCGAAGGAGGAAGATCGAGATACGAAGCGAAGGGTCATTGTAATTTGTTAGAAACATGAAGTACAGAAGTCCACGTGGAGGACGAGTGTGTGGGGACCACGAAGAGGTGGACGTGTCATCTGTTTAGTGAACCGTGGATTACGGGATATTTTTGTGTACGGACAAGTATGGGAGGACAGCTTTTGTATGAGTGACAAAAGACAATATATTAGGTGGATGCGGGCTCTCTCAACTGACATTATTTCTTTGTTTTGAAAGTATTTTTTAAATTTTTTATTTTTTATTTATTTTAAATTAATATATTTTTAATATTTTAAAATTATTTTACTATATATTTTAAAATAAAAAAATATTTAAAAAATAACTACAACCACCTTACTAAATAAACTCTTTTTAGCCGGTTAGTCAAGTTATATCTCCTCTAAAGATTTTTTTTAATAATTGATTTTAGTCCACACAAGAAATCTAGCTAAAAAGTATAAAATTAAAAAATATATAGTTTTTTTAATATTTTAAATATAAAATTATTTTTAAAATAAATAAATAAAAAAGCTGGCAGTTTTTTTATTTTTTAAATTAAAACTAACACATGCCCTGCTATTTTTCAAATTTAAAATTTGGTGGAATGTTTATTAGATTACATTTATATACTAAATCAATATATTCTAGTTTTAAAAAAAATCTGAATAAGTCAAATATGTTTTCTAATATAATTAAATGTAGATTTTAATTCAATTGTTGAATGAAATTGAAATTCTGTGAACATATTCTCCATTATCTCTTTTCTTTATTTATTTTTTTATGAGAGGAAAAAATTTCTTAGAAAAAAATGATTTTGCACATAAAAATAATTTATGAATAATTCATGATTAACACTAATAATAATCAAAATATACAATTAATACCCATACTTCTTTATAGATGGCTCTACTACAATTGTTGAGTTTTCTAAAATACATGAATAATATTTTAAAAGATCTTTAAAGCCTAACAGATCTAATTAGACAATATAAGGTTATTTAGAATTTCTGTAAAAGATTACTTGGAGATTAATTATTTTTTTTAGGGTTTGATCAACTCTTTAAAGTTAAATTATTATAAATCATAAATTATCTAATTATTTAATTTTTAACAATAATGCACACGAATCAACATATCAAAAATATCCTCGATCCTTTTAAAAACATTGTTATGGTTTAAGTGCTAGTTTTTTTTTTATTGCCTTTAGATCTACTTTATTAACAAAGTATTATTTAGTGGAATAATGTTAATTATATATATTTTTTAAATCTTAGCCTTTAATAATTCAATCTTTTTTTATTTAGTTTTTTTTATTTTATTATTTAATATTAGGTTATTTAGTGAACTGTACTTCATTATTTTTTTTATTTTTTATTAGATTATATGTTTGTGTAATGAATTTTATTTTTTTTTAATTTCAACTTTTAAAATTAGATTAGTTGGCAGTGCACCTTCATAATTTTTTTTATTTTTTTCTACAAATTTATTTCAATCTCATAACCTAGATTATGAGTTTAACAATTTAATCTGGATTAATTCATGTCAATTTTTAGGTTATTTTTTTCTGATTGATTTTTTTTAATTTTATCTTTCAATAGATTAGAAATTGGGTTATGTAAGTTTTTTTATTTGGATTTTATGCTATTATTTTTATCTCATGATCTGGATCATGAGTTTGATAGATTTACTCAGCCTGACTTTATTTAGTTTTTAAGGATTTTTTAAATTGAATGTTTTTAACTGGGCATCGTAAGTTTTTTTCAATCTTCTTTCTATAAGGTTACTATAATTTTATGATCTTGATCACAGGTTTGTAAGATTGACCTAGGTTGACCTATTTTTTTTGTTATTTTTTAATTGAATATATATTTTTTCAATTTCACCATCCAACAAATTATTATTTTTATTTTTTTTTAATTTTATCGTTCAATATTAGTTTGTTTGAGAATTAAGTTTCATAATGTTTTTCAATTTGTTTTTTATAAAATTTTCTTAATTTCATGAAGTGATATTAGTCTTATAACCTAAATCACAAGTTTAATAGGTTAGTCGAGGTTGACTTGAGTTATTTTTTATTTTTTTCTAATTGATTTTTTTATTTCATCATTCAATATTGAATTAGATGAAAATTGAATTTCATAATATTTTTTAATTTTATTATAAGGTTATTCTAAATTCATGACCTGGATTACAAATTTGACATGTTAACCTGGGTTGACATATATAGTTTTTTTTTATAATTTTATTTTTTTAACTTCATCCTTTATTATTTTATTAATTAAGAATTTATCTTTATAATATTTTTAATTTTTTTATATAGGATTACTAAAGTCTTATAACCAAGGTAATATATTTGATAGGTTAAATTGAGTAGATCCAATATATTGTTGTCTCAATATTTTTTTAAAAAATAACATCCAATATGTGACCATTTTAATATTTTAAAAAGATGTTATCCAACATGCATCATATATTAATTTCATATGTTAGAAAATATATTAATGACATGACCAAAAAATTGATGTTTTTTTTTCAAGTATAGAAGTGTCGAAGTAATAAATAACTTGGCAAGACCGATGTCAAACTACATAGAGGTTAACTATATAAATTAATGATGATAATGATGAGTTAAAAAAGACTTTCAGATGTAAGATTAATGTGAATAATAAATAATGATAAAATAGTTGTTAAGGTTAGATGATCTACTAATGATATTTCAAATATGTATAATATAAACTCTTTTTATTACTCAACTAGAAACCACACAAAAAAAGGTTTCAATCGGAAGATTTGTCATTAATAGCTCATTATAAATTATTAATATAATCATATTAATTATCTTATTTAAACAACACCAAACTTAAATATTGTCAGGTATTCATAATGATAACTTATGTTAATGATAAATTAAGTTTCTTTTATAGCATAAGTGTAGGTTATACTATACAATTGGCTATAAAAGTGTTAAGAATTTGTTGTATCAAGTGTTATACAATATAAATTTAGATTAACCATTTAACAAACAAGGTATTAAGAATTAATAAGATAAAAATAATAAGACGTGTTAATAGCATGTTGTTTAGGATATAATCATTAAAGTTTATATTAGATTTATATTATTTTTATCCTAACACCATAAGTGAAACATTTTCACCTTAACAAAATAAACTTAGTTAAACATAAAGAATAAGAGAAACATAAATAAATAAGAGAAGAATATGATTATATAAGTATAGTAAAGGAATAAACAAGAGATTAATAAAAGCAAAACTTTAGTATTACAAAAATATAAGGAAAAAGAGAAAGAATATGATATTAATCTTAAAACCAAGATGCTTAAATTCATGACAAATGCCTTCTTTTATAGGCTAAAATTCAAACATATTGATTAGATGACTTATTGTCTAGTGGGTGACCACCTCTTGACTTAGTAACAATCTTTATTTTCTTGTCTAACAAAAACATCATTGTTAACATCATAATTTAAACAAATAGTCTACATGAAAGTTCTGAAAAATTATGTTAGCTTTCTAACAAAACAAGAATGAGGTTATTTGAACTTTTAAAACTTGAGATATGAGTTGAACACGTGTTTGGACAATATGATAAATTTTAATTTATCTGTTGTTGCTACAATTTAAACTTAAAAATAATCATTTTAAATTTTAGAGTCTTATAAAAGTTTTACACCTATATCTTAACTTTCTATTCATATAAACTAGATCGAAATCTAAGTTTTACAGTTCTAATTATGATCAAATAATCAAATGATGTTCAAATTTCAATTCAACCAGCATCTCTTTTCAAAGTTTAGCATTCTCTTTATCTTTTCAATTTTAGTAGTTAAACTCATTAATCAATCTTTTAATTTTTATGATAAGCTTGAATTTAAAATGAATATTTATCATAAATTAAAGGTATCTTATATTACCAAACTTGCTATTATAAAACATGCTCTAGTTGAGTTATTGATATTTCGAGTGCAAAATAATAACATAAAACCTTGATAAAAATATACTTTTAAGTACTAATCAATTAGCAATATTTAGATGTTTTTCTCTACATTGAAAAAAATTGATACGACTTGTAGCATAACGTGAACCATTAATCTAGTTGTATTTTTATGATTTGAACTCTTATATCTTATACATAAAAATATAAGACATAATATTTTATTTATAGAGAAAACCTGATATATCTATTAGTGATAAAATATCAATTTACCTCTTAAAAAAATTACATATTTTATTTCAAGTCATTTATTAGAAATGTATGCAATCAAGTCTTCATTTCATTTTTCTAAGTCTATAATTATATTATACTCTAGTCTTTAATTTTTAAAACTTATTTATAATTAAGTTACACTTGGTTAATCGTTTGTGAAGCCACACTGCCTTTACGCTGTGAAACTATTTTAAAAGATGCAGCATCACAAATTGGCACATATAAGTTCTCTTTTATTCTATTCCTTTCAGGTAAAATGCTTCTTATCTATTTAATAATTCTATTATAACCAGCCTCACTTAACCTGTGATCTAACTTGATAGTGAACACCTGTGCTATAGATGATAATTTATCGTAGTTTGTGCAGTCATCTCATAATGGTTTGTCAGAATCCTTCAATATATCAAAAAACCTTATTGCATCTACATTAGATTCTTCTTCTACTATTGGACATTACCTTCATTTGTTCTCATTGCATTCATAACAATATTCTTGTAAGGATTAATGATGTCATTTACAGCTTTATATACATTGTTGGTACTAGAAGTTGACCCAACCACCCCTTTTACCATGCTCTCATTAGGAACAAATAGTTCTCCATATGCAAACCAACATATATAATCCTCCATGAACTCTTTGGTTATAAGATGCATCATTACAATATCTTGATACAAAAACTTTTTATTTTTATATTACTACATGAACACCTAATACTATCATCAATAAAATTCATCACAATCGATGTTGTAAAATTAATAAAACCTTGAACCCCGTTACAATAATCCATCCTCCGCAATCCTTGAAGTGAGTCCTGATACATCTATGAATGATCATTCATGACTTTTATCGAATCTCTATAAAATTATGATGACAACATTTATTAATTAACTATTTACGTAAATAAATTTGTAAAAAAATTAGTGTACTCCAACATTATCCAATAAACTAAAAAAACACTTATCTTAAATATTCATTATCAATTATCAACGTCCATACAAATTTATACATATATAAATTTATGAAAATAATAACTCTGTAATAGAATTGATAAAAATTAAAACGGACCTGTTAAATAAGCTATTATCTATTTCATCATAATACATCTAATTCAGTTTAATTCAAACAAAGTTTCAATAATTTATAAACAAACACAATTTGACAAAATCCAAAACAAACTATAACAACTATAAAACTATACATTCATATTACAAGTTTCTTTGACAAAACAATTTACAAAGAAATACAATTTGATAAAATCTAAAATAAACTCTAACAACTATAAAATTATACATTCATATTACAAGTTTCTTTGACAAATAATAATAAAACAAGTATATACATTAACAAAATACATATACTAAAAAAATTGATATTTAAATGTTAAAACTAAAATGGATAGATTTACTTATAAAAAATAATAAAATTCACAAGAAATTTATCAGAGAATGAATGTTATGACTACGTATAAAAGTATAAGAAACTTGAATGCTTGTGTTGAGAAAAGGAGGAGAGTTAGGATGGGTGGTTAGTTACAGCTTAGGAAGGGAGAGTTGGGATATGGAAGAAGAGTGAGAAACAGAAGAAGAGAGAGTTGGTAAAGTGGGTACATATTGGCTTTTACCGATGGAATCATCGACAGACATGTTCCGTCGATATACCCGTTGGTAAGTTTGCTAGTGAATGTGTAATGTTACTATACAGAGATATTGGTTTGAATCCTCAGTAAAATTCTCTGAAAAAAATCCACATCATCACATTGTTGTAACTTTTAAAAAATCTATCTATTTTATCACCAATACAGTTAGTATATACCGATGAAATTATTCTGTCAGCACATACCGACCATATTATCAACAGATTCTATGCCATTGGTAATTATTACCAACAACAAAGGTTTGTTGGTATATACTGATAAAATTAAAGATAAAATTATGTTGGTAAAAATTACCAATAAAAAATTCTATGGATAATTCCATTAGTTTTAACTGAATTTCTGGTAGTAATTGTTAAGATCTTGACATTGAGAATTATGCATATTTTTGATGAGGTGATTAATGATTCTCAATCTATTTTTATTTTAGAAAGATAAATTCTTAATAGTTATATGTTAGCTAAAATTGTTGATAGGTTGAGACATGTTTAATTAAAACTTTCTTTTTAAAGTTGATTTTAAAAAAAAAATTGACTCAACTTCTTGAAATTTCATATGTGAAGCTATGGGTTTTGGAGGCAGATGAATTTCATGGATTAAGAAACACACTGGGAGGATCTTTTATCTCCATTTCTATTTAATATTGCCATGAAAGGTTTAACAGTTTCACGACCATAAAGGAGTGGTTTCCATACGGAATTCAGATTTCTTCTCACCAACCAATACTATTTTTATACATGAATGATACAATGATTTTTTATTCAAATAATGTTGGAGCTCCAGAGAATGTTAAGATAATCCTTAACTGGTTCTAATTATGCTCAGGTTTGAAAGTTAACTTTCACAAAAAGTTCTTTGATTGGTGTAAATATTGGTTTATATTATGTTTTTAGTTAAAGAGAGAAAAGATGAAAAGAATTTGATTTAATTTAAACATGGATCAAGGTGGAAGTCTACTTGATAATTCATCCTGGTGTGGCATCAAATCTACATCTTTTAACTGCTATTTTGTTATTTTTGACATCAAATTTAGCTGTTATTTGTTATTTTTGATTTCTTAATTTATTGATTATTTCATTTCATTGTCTATTAAACTTGAGTTGTCAGCAGATTTTCTATGTCTTCTCAGATCTTGGCGTCTTCTAATGCAATATTATATTTTTTTTAAAAAAAAAAACTAAGCTCCGTAGATCTTTTAATAGACCCATGCAAAGACATAAATCATGCATTTAAAATAAGGATTTTAGAATCCAAAAATAATTTAAATAAAAAGATTCAAGGAAATCTTCAAATTTTTTTTCATCAAGAACAAAATCTATCCACATGTTCAAAGCAAATTTCACAGCTCATTACACATTGAAGGAGTCCGCTTATCGAAAAAGATATAAAATTTACAGTGAAACAGATACGGGAAAATAAAAATAGAGAGAACTGCTAAAACCTTATTTACATAAGAACACATCAAATGTGCAAGCATGAAAAAAGATTAATATATCTCTAATTTTTTTATTTATTTATGAATTGATGATAAAGGAAAGATATCTCATCCTTGTAGCTCATACAGGAATACAATTCCGAGCTACAAGCTTATTCCCTATCTCTTTCTTTAATCTGCCCTGAAGTCCTAATTACAGTATATTTATGGACTAGTTAAACTGAAGCAAGATCAATGATATTGCACTTAAAAATATCAGCCATGTATTCAATTTAGAAGCCCTTTTCCACCCCCAGACAGATAGAGGTAGAGAGATTAAAAAACGAGGGGGAAGCAATCCAACCAAAGAAATTGCTTAAGATCATACGAGTGGTGGATCACTCGAGGGAAATGCTCATGTATTGAATCCCTAACAATGTGATGGATAGTGAGCTACATGATCATGCAAACAAATCAATCAAGTTCCATGGCACCCTAGATAGCTAGAATTGATAGCATATAATCTTACCTAACATTTCTCCAAAAAGGAAGAAAAAAAAAGAAGCTTACCTAACTCGATATATGATTATACATACACTTTGACATTATCATATAGTTTATGGAAGTAGTGATTAATGCATGCTACTAAACAAAATATTTAACAACTCCAGAAGAAACATGATCTAGAGACGCCGGCCGCAAAACAGTAGAATGATCAGTGGTTTCTACACAAGAATACAAACAACTCCCCTTTAAATTACGAGAACATTGCCCCCTGCCTGCATTTATTAATGATGGAGCAATCCTGCAAAGCTGTGATCCTAAATATAGTACTCCCAAGAAGACAATTTTTAAATGTATAAACACTCGTATATTGTTAATCAAGTTCCAAAGCATGTCGGCCCAGGCGGATTCCGAAATAGCAACTCAAGCTTTAAATTCTACCATTTCTTCATGTGGGCTTATGTATTGAATTACTTAGTAGATTATTGCAGCATGTGTGCTTTTAGCTGGCACCAGCATTACAAAAGATGAATCTAAGGTTTTGTCTTTTTGCATAAATATAGATCCGTTTAGCTTTTCTTTAAAAGGATACATACCATTTTATCTAGCTAGTTGATCATTTTACTGTTCGCAACACATGCTCGTGAACTCATACACCTCTCTAAAATATGTTCTGTCCTGCATTAACAATTTCTATTAAACTAAAGGAAATATTTCGTCTTTGTTTGAGATAAATAGAAAATACATCAAACAATATTGTCTTCTACTTCAAGTTGGCAATGTCTCTCCTTCAATATTCATCACCAGATGTCATTAAAATCTTAGGTTTCTGATTAATTAAGTTATTTAGCGGGGGGAAACAATTAAAATCTTAGGTTTCTGATTAATTAAGTTATTTAGCGGGGGGAAACAATATTCATATGCATATGATACTTGGATAGGGATATAATAAGTAGAGAAAAATCCCAACTTCCTCTAAAGATTAGGGGTGAAATTGTAAGTTAAAGAAGAGACTTGAGAGCATTTTTAATTAACAAGTACTTAGATTGCTTGTTTAGGTACATGTTATTTTTTGAACACAGGTATAACAACACTTGCTTCCATGATTTCGGCTAGCTGCTTTGTCTAGTGGGGAGTATCAGTATATGATTTATTACCACTACTGCCGCTGCTGATACTACAAGGTCATTACCATGCAGCTGTCCCTTAAAGAGCAAATCAACTGGTACCCACAAATCTCAACATATCCTCTTAGAAATATAAGCAAAGTTCATTTTATAACTGATCTTCTCTTTATAGTAAAAAGGAGGAGCAGAAAATATACCCATATAACTAAAAGCTGCTGGTGAATGAACCCACACATATATAGCCTCGATATCGATCTTCAACTCCAGGTCCATCGATTCTTTAATTTTGACCACTAACCTGCACTGGAACCAGCTGCCGCTGCTTCTGCGGCTGCTGCTGATTGTGGTGTTGCTGTGACCTTTGGTTTGGGCCTTTTTCTCTTCTTCTCATAGCTAACTCCTCTTGCTTTAGCTTGAAAATCCCTAACCTCCCTTAAGTAAATCCTCACTGCTCTTGCACCAAATGGGTTTCCTTCGGGCCTCCCTCCATGCTCCTCGTAGGCAGCTCTGAGCCTTCCGATGAGTGCATCAAGGCTTCCCCATGCTTGCCGGAGGGGACAAGGGCATGGTGCGGGTGGATTAGGGAAGCCGAAGAAAGGACAAGTTTGGTTATGGACTTTGGTTTTGCCAAATTGGTCTAGGTACCTTAAAAATTCAAGAACATGGGCTCCGCTGCACATAGGGAGTGATAAAGGAGGCCTGTGATTTCTAAGGTACTGGCAAAAAGTGTTCCAGTCCCTTCTCTTTTGGTTCTCATAGCGACTTGGAGTGGAAGATGGGGAGGTGGTTGTGGCCAAAGTTGTGGTGGTGGTGGTGGTGGGGCTTGTGATTACAGGGCTTGAATAGGTGGGTTTTGTTGATGGGGAAGCTAAATCCATGTAGATGAAGATCTAGATTAGGGTTTTATTGCTTTCTTTATCGGGATCTTGAAAGGAGCTGATTTTGAAGACACTGTAGGTTGTCCTGCTTCTAGCTGTTTTCCTTTTGTTTTGCCTCTCTTTGTTGCTTGCTTGTACGGGAAGGTGAGTGAACCCTAGTGGAGAGAAGGAGACGCAGAGAGTGAAATCACTTCCTTATTTTAGGTGAAAACCGGGCGATACTGTTTCCATTCTTCGGGAGGAAAAAAAGGCGGAAGCTTTGGTTTATGCTCTTTGCAGCTACAAGATTAACTTCTCAAGGTGCTGGTGATGTGAGAATTAAACGAAGCACGAAAGGTATGATCAAAGTGCAAGAATCTGCATGGTTTTTATGAGAGTGGGGAAGAGGTGAGGCGTTTTTTGTTTTGAATAGTTTGAAGGCGAGAGAATTAAGAAACTGTAATAAACAACTTCAAGGGGGGGAAAATTGAAAGATTCTGCTTGCAGAGAGAGTGAGTGCAGTCAGCAAGAAAGGTTGAAAGACTGCAGTTATTGGGTGCAGAGATAGCTTCTGAGATATGCTTAAAAGAGAGGAGAAGATCAGATCATCAGATTTTCTATCAGGGAAAAGGGCAAGCAACTCAAGTTAAGACTGTAGATAAAGTTAGAAAAAGAGGAAAGAAAGAGAGAGTCAAATAGTTCCATTGGTTCAGACGAAGACTGCCCTGCCCTCAGCCAGAGCTAGTAATTAAAAGGAGGAACATGACAAGAGAGAGAGAGAGAGAGAGGGTCCTCGCTTGCTTTGCCATAACAGGACAGGCTTGGCAGTGAGCAGTGGTTGATGGTGACACCAATAGAGTCAGTACACAAAAATATGCCATTACTATTAACATATATGCACCACTGTCTACTCCAAGCGCGTGCCATACAAAACCCGCCCTCTTCCCATGTATAAAAGCACAAAAAAGATTGATAATAGCAGCACAAGTTCATGGATGAAGACGAGGAATCTTCACAGCAATTGCTCAGCTACTCCATTCTGTCCAAATTCATGCTCTGCGACTTCAAATCTCCATGAAATCATGTTGTTCTTGCAAATGGCTCCTCTCTTCGTTCCTGGACACAACATTCCAGTCATTAATTGGTTGTCAGCAGTTCCATCGCGTGTTGGTGTATCCCCCTTTCAAACGGGAAAAGCATAAAAATTAAAATAACAAAAAAGATAAAAGAAAGTGTGTCGTTGCGAGTGTTTGGCAATTTGGAGTATGGATCAAGTGTTGTGATATCATTATTGGATAGCTCTAAATCTTTTTTTATATATATATATATATATAAAAGATTGGATGACTTTATTATTATTATTATTATTATTAATGTAGATATACAAAATAAAATTTCCGTGTATCTTGATTATTTTTATAAATTTTAAAATTAATAATATAAAAAGATAAAAATAAACCTTTTAATTTCCAAGTCCTTGCTACGGGTTCCCTACCAGATGGTTAAGATTGGATGGCTCTTATTCTTTGCTTTCGGATGTTTGTGTCTATGCCTGTGGACTGTATAGTAAACTGAAAGATGCAGGAAAACATCACGGTGTTTTCACTGTAGGGTGCGTGAACTATCCACTCACGCATTTATTTATTTATTTATTTATTTTCTATTCAGAACTTGAATTTTTGTCACAGTTTAATTATTGTACTTTATTTCGTTGTAATTTTATTTTTAAGAGTTTATTAGCGTGTTTTTATATATTTTCTTTGCACGAACTTGCCCCTGTGTAAGTATCCCCAGATATGCCACCATTAAATGAGAAACTTGTTAGTCCTTTCTTGTCTTGAAAAAAAAAAAACAAAGTATTGAAATTTATTTATTTTTTATATTAAATTTTATACGGATTAATATGATTCATATATATATATATATTAAAAAAATCAAATGCTATCAAAATTAACCTCTAAAATATAAAAATAAATTTTTAAAAACTAAAAGTACAGTACAAGTAGAATATTTGCATTTGCTTCTATTTTAATTTTTTTAATTAGCATTTCTCAGTAACTTTTTACAGTATATAATACTAGCTTCTTCCTCTCTTTTTTCTTTCAAGCATTAAAAATTAACTTGGAACCCCCCTAACCCATGTAATAACTATCATTGTCGTACATCATGTATATTTAAATATCTGTTTAATATTGTAATAATAGTTATTTTTAAATTAATTTTCAATCAAAAATATATTTAAAAAATTATTTTTTTATATCAACATATTAAAATAAATTAAAAATATAAATAATTATTATTTTTTAAAAAATAATTTTCTTAAAACCCACGGCGAGCCGCGAAGCGCCTTGTAAAGAGTCCAAAGACAAGGAAGAAATGTCGGCAAAATTTCAACGGAAGAACACGTGTTATTAGGCTAGAAAAAACCGAAATACGGGGGCACCATTGGCTGTAAGAGGACTGTAAATTAATGGTGTTACTGGGCAAGAAATATTAGAAATACAAAAAAATATCTATATAAAAAAATACTGCAAATATATAACTGAGAACCAGGATTTGACGATTTACAGTCTAACAAGACTGTCCTTTTGGTATTACATTCTTAACTGTGTTTAGATGTATTTATCTTAAAAAATTATTAAATTAATACTCTTTTATAATTTTAATGTGCTGGCATTAAAAAAATTAATTTAATATACTTTCAAATAAAAAAAGTTTATAGATGTATGAATTGTTAAATGTCGCAGGTTAGGGGCACAATTAATTACAGTTATAAAATAAACTAAAAACAATTGTGGTATATTTTTGCAGTTATTCTTCGTAAAATAAATTAATTGTTAATAAAAAACAATTGAGCTGAATGACATGTTGTCTCTCTTGTGAAAAAGAAAAGAAATAAAGTCAGGTATGCGGGCCCAACCTTCTAGAACAATGGACACCTGGACATTTTCTTTTAAGGCTAGGCACGCTTGGTTTTTTATATTAAATAACCTTTATTTTTTTCTTGTACTTTTTTAATATCAGAATAAAATCTTATTTAAATAAATTTATTAAAATGATATTTAAAGAATTATCTTACCATGCCATAATTTTTAAGGTGGTCAGAGTTTTTGTGGTAATATAAAAAATTATTTATCAATAATTATGTATTAAAATAATGTACATATTTTTTTAAAAAAATACAATTAAAAAGCAAGGCCTCAAACAAAAAAAAAGCTTTTTTCAAAAGAAGAAGAAGAAGAAGAAATACACAAATAAAAAGATGATTTTTGTAATTAAAAAGATATATTTTCCGTCATTTATTAAAATCATTAGGATTTTTAGGAGCATATTATTTTTATATAGTAAGTTATTTTCTAATAAAAAACATGTTACTGTTAGATATATAAACAAGAGAAGATAATTTTGACTAAAAAAACTACATTTTCTTCATCATTTCTTACGAATATCTACTACAAAACTTTTATATAATTAAACAAAAACAGATGTCGAAGAACAGTAAGTGACAGCTTGCGCACCTTTTCACCGGTTGAAAACTAAAAGGGTGACAGGTACCTGGGCATTTGGTTGGTGGGGTAAGCGCAAATTGTAGGTACTTGCTAGCTAGCTAGGTATGGTGGTATTTTCCTAATCCTAGATATCTTTTCGATGTCTGGCTCACTGTAAGAGATCTTCATAGGCCCTTATACCTAGCTTTTTTTTATCATGGGTATTTTGACGAGGATGTGTAAAGACGATGTGCCTTCACGCAAAATGTCTTCTTCCCTTTTCTTTTGATAGGCAAATTATTGGAGGAACAGTTATACGTGAGTAAGTTTGCGATAACAAAGATTCCAGCGTGGCAACCGGTGCTAAGATGCTGACTGCTGAGGGCACGTCTGTTGCCTCAATCATTAACAACCTTCAAGCTGTTCCTTCCCCCACCAAGCCATGGAGATGTAATTCATAAGAGATGATACTGTTTCGTTTCGTACTTTCAAATTATTGTTTTTTTTTAATGTTTTTATATAGTTTTGGTATATTAATATTAAGAATAAAATGTAGTTTTAGATTAAAAAAACTTCAAAAAACAACAACTATTATTCAGATACCAAACTGCACTCCACCTTGTGGACACCCGGCAAAAAATATTCGTGGATAAATACATGGTGCACACATTACACCTAATTGGGGGATGATCACGGACATGGATGATATGGGGCATATCTGCAGGTTCGTTTCCCTCCTTTACTTTAGCTTTTGGACTGATGCAGCTTGAAATTCTACAGGAGAACATGAATAATACATAAATGTAGTAACATGCCGTGAGATAACACAAGCCAGATTCATCAAATTGGCCTCAGCTACTAGTGAGAAAGAAAAAGGTGAAGATAATCAACAATTCGTGGCACCTTGTGATTAGAACCTTCTTTGCATCTCCAAGTAGTGCATTAGAAAGGTGTTTCTTCATTCCAAATCTTGAAGAAGGTTTTTCATTTTTTGAACTTCAGACGCATTATTCGCCCCTGGGAGTGTGGCGCCAGCCATTCACCAGAATCTGGGGTGCGTGCTCAGTAAACATTTTACAATCATATTGAAAAACAATTAGCATAAGAGCAACTACATTCTACTTAAAGTTTTGACTACAAAAAGGTTTGGGAGTTTAACCCTCAATCTTTTCCACGATTGTATGCGAATCACAAAATAATGAACGCTAAGATTTATTGATTCAATTACATTCTACTATCAGATCCAAGAATGTCCCCTAGTGATTGCTGCATGTCTTGAGAAGATAATGACATAATAATGGTATGCAAAATAAAAAAAAATGGTTTTTATATCCTATTTGGTTGATGGTAAACAGAAAAAATAAAATCTTTAATATAAATTATGGTCAAGCTTATATATTTAAAATAATAATATAATTGAATATTATTTTTTTATATATACTTTAGTTTATATTGAGTGTGGTTGAAATTAATAATTTTAGTTATAATAATTCTAGAACTTCTATTTTAAAAATATAAAAATTTAATTTAAAATTATTCAATGGTATTTTTATTTTTATTTTTTTAATGAAATATATTTTTATTCTGAAATAATAAGTAAACGCTGGATAAAGAACAACCCAATAATTACGTATTTAAGAGTTCCAACTCCCATTAAGAGGTCTTAAGTTCAAAATATCTAAAAAGGCTGAAATAAAATCTATTAAAACGAAATTCATTGTGTAACTCAAGACTCATTGGTTCTTGGATACCAAAAAAATCAACAATAACGCCAAGATATAATTATTTTACATTTAAGTAAAATTATTTAGTCACAATATATATTTGGGTACACTATCAAAATAATTAAAAGAACTAGGGTTGATTTAAATGTTTATATAAACGGTGAATTAAGTTAATATATTATTTTAATGGTTTGATAACATTTGATTCCCAAAAAAAATTATTATTATTTTTATTTTTACATGTAGCTAGAAAACCTATTTTCTCTGTTTTTTTTTTAAGGGGGGATTTAAAAAATATATTGCCCAAACACCCAGGTCTATCTCAGTTTCTAACACCTAAATTTTTCTTAATAGGTCCATGATTTTTTTTATTCAGCCTTTGTTTTTAAATTTTTTTTATTTAGTATTAAATTTATTATAAGTTAATTTTAATATTTTTATCATATAATAAAATAAATAAATAAAATAATTTCATCTAGATAAGTTCATAACTCAAGTTATTCTTATTGCTACTGAACTTAAATTTTTTGTGTAAAACTCTGAAAATCAAAGTTTACCAACCCTAAAGGTATAAAATTACATTAAGTTTGAAATTAAAATTATAAAACGAAATTCATGCGTGGCAAGGGTTGCATCCCACATCACAACTATGACCTCTGGCCGCAAATTCATACTGTAAGAGGCCTGGCTTGTGAGAGTTTTGAACAGCGTTTACTGAAGAAAGGGCATATAATTAGTTTTCGTGTATTATCTGGGAATGATATTGATACATTTTAGACTACGGGACCGAAATTGAAAGTTAGTGAATTTAAAAGGGTGAGTATGAAGTTTACCCTGAAATTATTAATCTAGCTTTTATCGTGCATATGTTAAGGGAAGACACAGCTGTAAAAGGGTAGCCTCTAACCTTCCACTTCGAGCAAGGGACTAATCTGATTCATTTCGGGGTGGTAATTGTTTTTTATTTTTATTTTTTTAAATATATTAAATTTTTATTTTTTAACATATAGCATTAAAAAACAATAAAAAAATAATTGAAGAAAGATTTTGTATTAAAATGGAACTCTGCACTTTTACTGTTACTGTACAGAAAACAAATACTACAGCCATTTGTGTTGTTATTATTGCATCAGAATCCTATTCTACTTCCTATAATTAAAGCTTGATTTGCTCGCAAGCAAGGAAACAAATAACAACCAAATCAATCTACATTAATTGACAGTGGCAGCAACTTTATTCTGCAGATTCTTGTCCTTGATTTCTTGCTTTCCTGAACTGGCTTGATTTTCTTGGATTAGCTTTCCTTTCACAATAAAGAATATTTATTTATTAATTAATTTTTTAAAAATAAAAACACTATTTACAACACAGGAATATAAAACCTAGCTAGAAGTAGATTCGAGCCAATAAATTACTCGATCATTAATTACTATTAATTTAGCAGCTAAAAAGAGTGCAGTGCTGTTGTTAAAAAAGCATTTTGGTGTTCAATTTCTTTTAATTTTTTTTTAATCCAGTAGCTATCTAACTTATAATACAAGTTTTTAAACTTAATGGACGTGATGGGGGTTTTGTTGTTATGATTCAAAGTTATTTTGGTGTGATGGCTCGAGTAGACAGCTTTGATATCTCTTTCCTTTTTAGAAAACCTATCGTTTCCTCTCTGTAATTTTCCCGTCATCCCTTACCAACGGTTCCTGGCATTTTGAATTTTTTTTAATCTTTATTTTATATGTAAAAAAAGAAAATTGCGATCCGACAAAAAGAAGATCGGGTGTCTTTTTTTTATTATTATATTATTGTTGTTGGTGTTACGTATAAAGCAGTTTCTATTATTTAGCTTAATTAATAAAGCAATACAGTTTTTTGTCTCCAAGATGACATGACTTGCACATGTAGTTGTGTAGTAATGTTTTCAGTTCAGATGATATATATACACAGAAACTCCCATTTTCTCAACAACATTACCTCTTAACATTACTCATAATTAAGCAATTAGAAGTTAAGACTTGATTAAGAATTCAATTTTTTACAAATGCTAAGAATTGAATTTGTTTGTTTACATCCCATGCTAGAGGCGGTTGAAATTTGTTCACCATTGTTGTTGTGATGATTAGATTAATTCCATGTTTAGTGGGTATTAAACTTAATTTCTTAATTTTTTTGCATGAATTTCTTTTAAAAAAACCAAAGAGATTAGGATTTAGGATTTCCAACCAAAGCTTTTAAATTCAAACCCTAGCAAGGAAGAGTGTGGTGGGATTCAAGGGAAGAGTTATCTAGTGTTAAAAAATCATCTTAATTTAAATATTTAAGTTGTTATATAAGATTTAAATATAATTTTCTAATACAAATCCTCAAGTAAAACATTTCTAAACTTAATTTTTATTAAATAAAATAGAGATGGTAAGATTCAAATTCATAATTGTTTAGTCAGTAAAACTATAATATAATATAAAAGAACCATTATAATTAAAAATTTAAATCATTAAATAAGATTTTAAAATAAAATTTATTTAATATTTTAACATCTTTTTTATGCCATTCAAAATCTCTCAAAGAATTAGAAAATAACATAAAGCTATAATTAGGAGAGATTATTAGATATTTTAGATATAATATTCTCTCACAACCATAAAAGTGATTTCATATAGATAGTTGTTATAATAAATCTTATATTTATTTGTGCGCACTATTGAGCCTCTTGTTGAACTAAAAAATAATAAGATCCGCTTTCATAAAAGATTATTAAGTATTTCCGATATAGCGATCCCCTATTCATATGGTATCATAATTTTTTATGCAACCAAGCCCCAATAAATATACTTTTCCAGAAAACAAAAGGTTTATGCGATAGGTAAGAACTCATGTTCTTGATGAACAACTGTAAGAACATGCACAAAACTTTTTATTCACTTGATTTTGAATTACACAATAGAAACCAAATCCTTAAATCTCAACCCATTAATTATAAGATTTAAACCTGATAGAGAATTCTAAATCTTTAGCCGTTAGACTATTACAAAAAGGGATGGAAATTAAAGAATATTAATCAAGACCTCTCTGTGTTGAGAAGGGCATATGATCCTGCTTCTGTGGACGTTTTCTGTGCATGCCTCAATATCTTACTGGGTTCGATTATCATCACTGTGGTTAAATAAATAAATAAATAAAAAGAATAATATATCCCTTCCTAGATAAAAGAGCATAATACTCTTATCATACAAAAAGGCAAGTGTATACACTTCCATTCTGAGTAACAAACACATCTCCTGCATTGGAATCCACAAGCTACAAAGAGGATTGCATGGCTGCTATGGAGGTGACATTTAATTGGCTCCCTTTTCTGGCTGCTGGAATCGAGAACACATGAAAACCTAACACAAGCACATGACAGATATTAAAATATATAATTGCTAGATGTTTTGCGTATGAATTGTTTCATTATATATGTAATATTTTTTTTTCTAATATTTTTGTGGATAGGTTCAGGAATTAGAAAATAGAAATCCCATTTTTTTTTCATAATAACTCAAAGAAAATATCATGTAAGATTTTTCCGTATTAATTAGAAAATTACGTAACTTAACCTCTCTTTGAAAAACAAAATGCCTGTGTACTGTCAAATTAACTATGACTTTTTCACGACCTCGAACATCTAAGTTGAAGTACTAGCTCTAGATTTCTTCAATTGTGAATAAACAGGAGAAACAAACCAGGAACCTTCAAAGCAGTTCCCTGTATCTCTACTTCAATATTTAGGATGAACATGCCCACAAAATGCTGCCGAGACGGTTTTTGAAATCTAATTTTATTCAATTTTGTAGCAATTAAAACGATGGTTTAATTTTTAAAGGAGAAAAATATATTTTCTTAGGTAATTTTCTTGTATTCATGAATTTTTTATTTATTTTATAATTATGACATCTCAACCGATGTAGGTGATGTTATATATTACAATAATAGTTATTTTTAAAAATTATTTTTAATATTAGAACATTAAAATAATATACAATTATATAAAAAAAAAGTGATTCGTTAGGAGGGATTTTTGTATTTTTAAAGAACGGTTCGAATAAAATGGTTCAATTTCGTTTTTTATTTTTTCTTTTTTAAAAAAAGAATTAGTACATGAATTTTTTAGATGGCTTTTTAAACAATTTAATAAACCTAGGCTCTTTTTAGGCTTTCTATTAAGAAAAACCGGCTTGGTTAAATTTGGCTTTCGAAATATCAAACGACCTAAAAAAATTTAAAATTTTCTAATGGTTTTTTCGGTTTGATATCCCAGATTATTTTTTTCAATTAATTTTGCAGTTAATTCGATTATTTTGCTCACCGCGGCACCTGTATTTTAGCAGGCAACCTCAAATGATTGTAAGACAACATAGATATGCTCTTAGAATGCACAAGCTGTAGGCAGAGATCGCTTGTGGACTTGATAAATTCAGTGTTTATTACACTATTTAACCACAAAAAGACTCGATTCAAAGACAAATATTTTACTATTCATGAGCCCATGAACATTTTCACTGAACCACCTGTGGCAAAGCAATTTCTTCCACTAGATGCCATTATCCTCTTTCACCGCCCCAGTCAAAGCTTGCTGCAATATTAAAACGAGCGGAGCTTGCAAGTTTCAGCTTTTGAGTAACCATTAAGCAATAGAAATGGAGAGCAGCGTGACATCGAGTACCTTAAAGCATGAGAGAGTGTGCTGCACATCACTTGCTGAAATTTGGTGGTGAAGGACAACCCTAATGCTGAAAGTGGTAAAAAAGATGAGAGAACAGCTCAACATTAGATGGCTATATATACATCTTCATGCACCATAACCTTAAAATTCGCCATGGTTGCTGGTATAAATAACAGTTGTGATTTCGTGCGATGCAACACTAAATGAAATGTGTGGTCTTTGTTCTACTTTCTTTTTCTAGATTCATGGATATATTTGGGGTTCAAACGCACCTGATTGGACTCTCTTGCATTATTAGTATACCATGCTGTTCCAAGTTCTTGCACAGCTTTTCTGCTGCGCCCTCTGCCACGTCGATGTATATCTGGTCAAACAAAATTACAAATGTAAACTGTAAATGTACCATGCTGTTCCAGAGGTGTTCTCATATTCGTGCAAAATCTTGTTGGAACAATGAAAAAATACTCGATAAAACAAAGGGAAGCAATAGCAAGAGAGAAGTTTCCAATCCAAGCTGAAGTGAAGAACTGTGACTTTGCACATTTGATAACTTCGGCAATAAAGGTACTTACAATATTGGTTTCCACAGCAGCAACATTCACTCTTAGTCCTTTAATTTGATTCAGCCCCTCTAATGAAGTAAAGTTATAAAGACATTCAGTAACTCTATATTGCAGAGCAATGGAGGGGAAAGGTCAGAAACAATAGCATGTAAGACACATAAATAGCCAGACCATGTACCTGCTAGCATCTTAGCTTTCCTGTGATCATCCTCGAGTTTTGAAACATTCTCTTGTACAGCAACTAAAGCAGCAGCACAAAGGACACCGACTTGTCTCATTCCACCTCCTAAGGTTTTTCTGAGGATTCTAGCCTAAAGAGAACATATGCAAAAAAAAAAAAAAAAAAGAGTTTGAGATGATTTCTGGCAGAAAACAGAATAGCTGGTGTTATTCCTCAGTGTAAATCTCCACCCCTACCTTGGCAACAAAGCTTTTGGAACCAACAATAACAGAGCCAACTGGTGCACCTAAACCTTTTGACAGACACACCTGGTTCAAAATTTTGAGATTAATGAAGGAGCAGAATTCTTTAATTGAACATGTATCATTTGAGAAAGAAAGTGACTATTAGTTTCCTGGTCACATAATCATACCGAAACTGAATCTGCATCCTGTACAAGCCTACTAACAGGAACTCCAAGTGCCTGAGATATCAATATTTTTGAATCAGATACTGTAAACTTTAGCTTGTATATGCTTTTGCCTAGCATGAAAAAAAAAATGGAGCATTTGCTTTATCTCAATCAACAGATGGATGATAGAGCAATGCATGCTTCAACTGACTACAGTATTCATAAATCAGCATATTGAAAATTCTTTTACTCACAACTGATGCATTAAAAATGCGAGCCCCATCAATGTGAAGCTTCAAACCATGTTTTTTAGCTAATTCTCCAACTCTGTCAGTATATTCTACAGACAAGCATCTACCACCGCAGCTGCATTGATTAGAAATCATCCCATAAGACACAACAGCTGAACTAAATAAGTCGAAGGTACCATAAAAAACTATGAATCACTTTCCAATGATACTGAAATTTCAGAAAATTAGATAATAAGAAAGAAGACAATCCATATATACATTTGAATCATCTTCTATGTAATAGTAAAACGTTGTCGAGGTAAATTATCCTTGCAAATCATTCAAGACAACTCTGAATTCCTAGGTGCAGAATCATTACGAGCATAAAATAGAACATAACAGGTTATTTTATTTCTCATACATATTCACGTTTCTGAGAGGGTTGCAAGACGATAATATTCACTGTTAATGAATTAAAATTTACGAAAGGAGCATGTATATGTCCCAGTTGATTCGCAGCAGGGTTGATTTATTCTTGATCATAACCTTGATACATAGAATTGTCAAGAGTAAAATCATCTTCCTGCTTAAAAAAGAAAAAGATGATAAATATCTCAGCAGTGGATATGCTAGTCTGTATCAACTCAGTTGAACAAAAATTCCAAATCTGAGTCAATAAAGAAGCAACAACAGAGAACATGAATTCACCAGGACAATCCTGATGCTCCATTAAGTCTCAGAGTCACATAATTATTTTTTATTTTCCTTTAAAAGTTCCTTCAAATTCAATTCTAGATGAGTAATTCTCTGTTAAAATTCAAAATCCATCCAGTTGTACTATAAGAAACACTTATTGTTTAACATTCATAGAAGTTGCCAACATCAGTTGCAGATGGCAAACCTACTTGTCAGAAGCATCACACTTGGCATAACACTAATAAAGCAAAAGGAAAGTGAAAAAATAAAATAAAAAGCCTTTATCAAACCAAATCTATCAACTGTCCCTCCCAGCAAATTACAGGAAGGTGAAGTTCACTCCATTTTTTTAATTCAAAATTAGGAGATGTGCATCTTCTATCTGCAGTGATACTATCACTGAGCTCCTTAACAATGGCAGACAACCAAGGGAGAAATCAATGTTTCCTCACATGCAAGGTGATAACAATAAAATACATTCAAGGAATATGCCAACATTAAAATATGAACTCAGCTTCCCAAGCCACAAAAGATTAGTATAATAGAATAACCAGGCCCTCTGAAACAAGTAGGATAAACCATTGTGCAACATAAAAAATACTCACCTGCCTTGTGAATTCTCCAAACAGATAAGTCTAGTAGTTGGATAAACAATCTCCCCTCTTGGATCTCTGATTGCAGCTTCAATTAAATCAATATCCATCGTTCCATCCTCATTATTCTTCACAGTTCGAGGATGAACACCTCCAATTGTTGAGATGCCTCCATTCTCATAAATATGGATATGAGACTTATTTCCAAGTATCACCTCGCTTCCCCTAATGTTACAATGCACAAGCACACTAATAAGGTTACTCATGGTGCCTGATGGAACAAATAGAGCCGCCTCCTTGCCCATGATTTTCGCCATTTCAGTCTCTAACCGCAACGCACTCGGGTCGTGACCCAAAACATCATCATCAACCTCAGCATTTGACATAGCAGCTCTCATTGCTTCAGTTGGTTTGCTGACAGTGTCAGATCGGAGATCCACCGTTCTTGTCACCATTCTTGCAAAGAAGAACAATGTTAGATAAAAATATATATCAGTCTACGCTACGAGATTCATATCTTCACATACATCTACAAAAATGTGAATTCATGACTTCAAATGAATAATTCCAGACAGATTAATTCTTACAGTGTCGACTTTCTGCAACCATTTTGGTTGATCCACGAAAATATCCTTGTAATCGTTAACAAAGTCTGAAAATATTGAGCAATGCTTGAAATTATCTATTGTGAAGGAAAATTAAATTAACCACAAGACTGCTGGGTTTTAAACCCCTCGTAACCAAAAATAAGGTACAAAACTCACAAGTCATGACAATTTCTACCCCAACAGTCATTTTCACAAGTAACAACGTAGAAATTTATTTAATACAGAACCGAAGTTAAAGATCTGGTCAGAAACCAAATTCCACTAAACTTGATCCTTAATTGAAGTGGGATTTGTCCTAGTCACTGGTAATATTGTTGAGATGCCCTGGTCAAAGCAAAAACTGTGAGGGCTCAGCACAGCGAGTCCATAGCATCTTGAACTAGTCTTAAGGGAAACTGCAGAGATTTTTTTGGCTAAAACCGACGAAAGAATTTGATGAAGGAAGAGAGAGAGAGAGAGAGAGATGGACTACCCGTGCAACTTCCTATTCTATTCTGTTCTTAACCTCTACAAATCTTGAACCTTGAAACTCGACATCAAGAAAGTTTATCAATTGGACTGGCTACCCACTTCCTTGCATTCTGCACACGTGCATGAAACATGAGAATTTCAACAGAAAGTACTTGTATTGCGCACTCTAAACAGGTATATTTGCGTATATAAATTCAGATAAGCCAACTCTAACTTGCATGTCAGAATGAACAGGCCAAAAGCCACAACAAAGGGCACTAAATTACCAGCAAATCAACTCGATAATGTTTCAGCTATCACACTTTGCAGCACAAAAGTTGAGCCCAAAAGGAACACTTTCATAATTTCATTTAGTCCACGATCCGTGACGTTTTATAGCTCCGAGAAACCATCAAAAGTCGTGCAAGTCATCTTTAAATATATACATGTAATTTGTCTAGATTCCAATAAACTCACCTAACCAGCCAGCAACTAAATTGCACTATCTAACTATTGTATGTTAAGCTCCACCAAAGTCTATATCAAATGATTTATTTCATTTTTTCGCGTGATATATCTAAATTATCATTTAATAATAAATTATTCTTGCTATTATATATATTAAATTATTATTTACATCATGAATAATAATATTATTATAATTACATAATACAAATATATTATAAGACATTATGATAATAAAAAATTAGATTTTGATTAATAGGATTTAATTGTAATTAAATTGTGTTATCCTCACACTAATCGGAAAAATTCAAATAAAATAAAATCAAATTTTTAAAATTTTAACATTAAACAAATTCATCATAAATTAAATATAATTCATGATACAAGATTTTATTGATATTTTAATCCTCAATTACATTAAATCAAACACAAATAAATAAAAGATTAATATAAAAAAAATCATTAACTTATCAACAAATTAACAAAACATTTAATTCATCATAATTTTACCACAATTTTGTACATGTAAAGTATAATTAATTATATTACGAATTAATTTTAATAATATATACAAAATCTCTAATTCGACAACTTTATATCAATTAAACACAACACATAATTAATTAAAATAAACATTTCATAATTAATTTAACTCATTTTTATTTTTAATTATATCAAATCAATTTCACATTAATTCAACAAGCTTTAAATCGAATCCAAACAATTATTTTATTTTAACAAAAAAAATATAAATTTATAATAATATAATATGTGTACCTTGCTCTTATAGAAATTAAAAAAAAAAGAATTGGAGTGGTGATAGCAGCAGTAATGAGAAATAAATCAACTAATTTTACAAGCAATAACATCCAATAAGGCTTACATACCCCTAATGGGTTTCATTTTTGGTTGTTAACGGGCTAAATGAAAGTTTTTGATGGATTTTGTAGAGAGAATATGAGAGCGTTTAACGGTCTTGAAAGAGATAAGTTGTTGCTATGTATTTATTCTTTATTCTTTGATTCGAGTTTAAGTTTTGATTTATTGGTGTTTATAAAGCATGATATCTACTTTATCACTTTTTAGAAACATGATAATATTAAAACGTGTTATTTTATCAAATCTTTTTTAATCCGTAGCCAAATCTTTACCTTCATGATGCTAAAAAGAACTCCTTAAATATATACCATGTAATTCAACAAAATTCCAAGAAACCCACCCGACCCGCCAGCCACTGTGTATGAAAGAAGCCCTATACTTTCTCAGAGTTGATCATATAATTAAAAAGAGAATAGATCACCGTGGAAGTCTTTTAAAATTGCAAAAATCTCGAACAAGAATCCAAAAAACAAACCTAATCTAATAGAAAAGACAAGAAATCTTTAACTAAATCAGTACTGCTTACAGATAGAGAATGCCAGGATAAAACTCTACCAGCATTGACAGATACATGCATGGTTGAACAAATATAAATTAAATTTATTTCTAACGTAATTTTAGAATAAATTTATGTGAGTTCTCCCTTCTGACAGTAACTTGATGATGCTCTTAACTGGTGGAATGCATGCACATAATCCAGCAAAACGACAGTTAAGTAAGGTAGCTTTCTTGTGTGTTTCTTCTTGTAAATTGTATTTGATTTTGCCTTGAATAGTTTATTTAATCAGATCACACAACCTCATCCTTTTATCTAGCTAGGATTGCCATATGAACTATATCAGTAATTTTTTTATTGGCTGGTGTAATAAATAGACCTTGCATGGTTATCGAATAATTTACGTACAATAATCCTCATGGTTAAAGGGCCATGCTTTCCAATTCATTCATTCTTGACTTTTACGTTCAAGTCTAGGAATAAATTTGCCTTGTATTCTTTATGCTTAGCGTATATAATATGCAAAGAAATTGAAAAAAATAATAATCTGAAAGTTGACTTGGTGCAGGACTTGATTTAAGAGTTAGTCAATTTAATTTAATTTAAAATGTTATCATGACATTTTTTTAAAAAAAAGGAATTAACTAGTTTTAATTAAATCAATGTAGGTTTATTTAGATCTAACCACGACAACGTGGGTCGGTCAAATCATGTTTAATATAAGTCGTTTCTATCGATGTAAAAAAATTAATTTAGAAATTAACATATTAAAAAAATATATGTAAATGTTAATTAATGGGCCAATCTTAATTGGGACTTCTTAATTGACAATTTTCTCTTAAAACAATATAGGCCTCTTGTTACTTTTGAGCTATAATTAGTATGTAAACCCACGGTTGATTCTGTTTTTTTATTAAAAATTATTTTTTTATTTTTATTTTTTGAGTTATTTTCATTTATTGATATTAAAAATAAAATTTTAAGAATAAAAATATATATTTTTAAAACAGCTTTTACAAGGTGTACTGTAATACCTTACTTAACCGTCATTGTTATCATTATCTTTCAGCATTGAATTATGACTTGAGTTAGCGACTACCGGGCTTTAAATGCAAGACAATTTAGCTCAAAATAGATAATGATTAGATTTTTTTATTATTTGTTACTGTTAAAAATATATTTAAAAAAATAAAAAAAATATTATTTTAATATATTTTTAAATAAAAAATAAAAACTGATATTATATTTTATCACGCGCTATTAAGAATACAATACAAAATAACTATGAATGTATAATTGCTCCTGTCACGAAAAAAGCAGCCATGACATGGGATTTCTTCTACTTCAAGAGGTTCCAGGTTTAAATAAAGAATAAATGGAACGAGGATTTAGAGACAATGAGAGACGCTACCCATTATCTAGCAAAAACAAATTGACATAAAAAAGGAAAGTGAGATCCAAGAATATTTTGCATTCTATTACTTTTTAAGGCCCCAAAAGATACTCCAGAAAAATCACTCCCACCAGCATCATCGATAGCAGCCGAGAACATTGTATGTATAGGTTTTAGATTTAAGTTTCGTGACATTAATCAAGATATATATATAAACTGGTTTGGATATTTATATTAATAAAAAAATTATACTCATACAATTTTATTAAGATTTTTTTAGTGATATTTTTGGTGTTTAATTAGAGTTTTAAAGGGTTTTTTTTTTCTGCTCTCATGCTAATATAATGATTTATATTGGAAATATTTATTATAAATAATAACAAGCTATAATCTGTGCTAATACTTTTTAATTAATTGTGCTAATTTTTTTTTTTTGCAAAGAAAAATCTTCTATCCCCCAGCACAGCAGGATGAGAGGTTCATTTAAATTGTAAGTAATTAATCGAAACAAATGAGTTATTAATATTATATACATGAAAGAAAAATAAAGAAAGAATTATTGAAACCACCGTCACTCTATTATGGACATAGCTCATCATAACAGGAACTTGTTGAAACAGTTTAAATCCAATTACAAAATCTTGAATGATATAAAAAGAGATCGCATGGATTGGCAGACCGTATCTTGAAAAAATAAATTAAACAAAATAAAATAAAATAAAATGAATATTTATTTATATTTAATAAATCAATTCTATTTAATTTAAGAATAAAATTTATTTTAAAAAATAAATTTAATGAAAAATAAAAAATAAAAAACCGTCATAAAATGACTTTTTCAGTACTAAAATAGTCGCGTGTACAGTTACAAAATAACTAAAGCACCCCTTCACCATAGGCTTAGGAAAATAAGTTCAAGTGGTAAATTAATCTTTTAACCATGCTTATAAAAATGAAAAGACAAAAGAAACCCTCAATTATCAAGGAACTGTTTTTTTAAAAAAAAAATTAGAGGTAATATGATAATTTAACCGTACATAATAAGGATAAAAATACCTTTCTAGGATTAATAAACAGATTGTCTCTTCTAAGGGCATTAATATAATTTAACTGTGCAAAAAAAAAGGAGAATTCTTGTCCTATCCTTTGACCAGTTTTGAAACACCAAAATGATTCTATTGTAAGGACAATCATACCCTCAATCATTAGCCTACACTCACTTCTTTTTATTTTTTGCAAGGGTAAGATGATAAATTCGATCAATCCACATTGCACCGTGTCTACGTGAATAATTAAGCGACCGCCCCCTTCGGTTTGTCTTGGGAATCAAAGGAGGATTTTCCATGCTCCAATGAATTCTTTTTGTGCGTGTGTTACTTCTTACTGAAACGAGCCCAAGTAAACCTCGGTTAGCTAGTCTTTAACGTGTAAGAAAAGATAGATATTATTTTTTAAAATGATTTTTATTTAGCAATATATAATTCTTTTATTTTTAAAAATTTACTTTTAACATTAATTCATCAAAATAACTTAAAAAACACCAAATACCAAACACCATCTAAAACAAACATTATGCTACATAGTTTTTCATCATGATAGAAGAGGCCGCCTACCAATAGGGCTGAGAGCCCTATGATAAAATATAAAAATCTTTAGCGACATGATAAAAGAGAGAAGTCCTCTCTTTGTGCGAGTGGAATTTGAACCCTAAGCATCACTAACCTTTTTATAATGCAAGGACCTTCAATATTGAGAAATCCCAAATGGTAAGATGCAAAAATTCTTGGAGCAAAGCTGATGACATAAGAAAAACTGTGATAAGACAGCTCCAGGCCACCATTTTTGAAGCTTGTCAAATATTATAGCCGAAGTGTCTGCCATTACGTGGAAACTCGTCTCTTACCATCTTCTAAATTGTGGCAAGAACATTTAGAAAAAATCTCAACCAATGGGACACAAGTACACAAGTATGATAAGCTCAAGCCAATGGGGCACCAAACCCATCTGACAAACTCGAACAGACCAGGGTCCGTGGCCCTCAGCTACAATTTATTGATTCATTACAAAATCTCTCATCCATCAATTGAATACTCGACACAGGAGAAGTGAGCACAGCATATATCCTTCATTAAAATAAAGGGTTCCTCAGCCTACTAACAGCTAAACCGAACAGAAAATGCAATCAGATTAGTTCTTTACCTGGTTCTTTTGGTCATTCAAAACAGAACGAAATGATGGGCTTCCATCTCCAGTTCTGGTAAAAAAACAAGAAAGACAGGAAACTCCCCAACATCCCTGATTAACCACTACAACAATAATCGTATCATTATCAGGCAGCAACATGAGAGATTAACCTTGGAACCGTGCTTCATTCATTCACAGAAATTATTGAAGAATAGAGTATTTTCATGGGTTCTTCAGCAGTTTCTCTCCCTTGATGAACAATTAGGACACCATCCCCATCTAATTCTGCACTCGCCTATTCAGAGCTAGTAAGATCCACAACAATGACAGGCAATTTTCCTTCATCCTTCATTTGATTTACTTTATCATCTCCGCCACTGGAAACCTGCATCACATCAGCAGTGGCAAAGCCATCAACTCTTTCTTGTGTACTCTCTCCTTCAATGGCAGCCAAGCTGTCCTTCATGACTTCTGTAATCATATCAGCATCACCAGCACCCACGCCAACAGAATTATCATTCAGCTTATTCTCCAGTGCAAAGCCAACTTTAGATATAATATCTCCTCTCTTTATTGAGTCCCCTGTTGGAACTGGAACTCCATTTTGGTTATTTATATCTGAACCAGAGGGACAAGTACCAGAAGTTTCATGGCCGCTACCTAGTACAAGTGTTGTCTGCACCTCATCAGAAGGCACATTGTTGGTAAAGCTTGTATCTGTGGCCCGTGCACTGTGCACCTTCTCTGAATCAACATCCATTTGCTGATCTGAAACTTTTTCATCAGATGAACCAACTGGCAAATAATTTCCAAGTTCATCTGAAGGCATAGGCTCAGAAGACACATTGTTGGTCAAGCTTGTATCTGTGGCCCGTGCACTGTGCACCTTCTCTGAATCAATATCCATTTGCTGATCTGAAACTTTTTCATCAGATGAACCTACTGGCAAAGAACTTCCAAGTTCATCAGAAGGCATAGGCTCAGACGGTTCAGTGTTCAGTATAGCAGCTTGCTTTGCTGTGGCTTGGGCCAACTCGAGGGCACGATTCTTTGCAGCAATTTCTTCTTGTTTTATGGCTAGTGCTCTGTAATTAATTATGAGCTGTTGTATCCTTTCTAGCTCAGCAACAAGATCTCCATATCTCCTTTGCAAAGTTTGCTCTAGCTCCTTTTGCTTCTGAACTTCCTCCCAAAGACCATTGATCCTGTGTGATGCTGCTAATTGCTCTTGCCTCTGCAAAGCTTGAAAGCACTCCAGTTCTGTTCCAGCAGTGTCCATCTGCTTTAAGGTCACCTCAATTGGAGGCAAAAGTTGCCTTTCTGCCCGTATCTGATCATTCAAAAATCAGCAATTAGTAACCTAAGAATTGTGATCTCGACAAGCTCTACAGGTGAATGGGAAAAACATAAGATCATACTAGAGATCAGTATTCTTGGGTTCTAAAGTCAGTAAATCTACAGATCTCACTACAAAGGTCCCTGGGATTGGCTTTCAGCCTTTCCTGTGCAGCTTAGGTGAAAGGTGGAAAAGGCCCCTACCTCTTTTTGTCTCACTAATTGTATAACATAGCATTAGAGAGCCATGCCCATATTTTGTGCTCACAGCTAACAGACAATTCTCCTTTAATAGGTTTCAATCACTAACATTTAATTACTTGTATACAGAAAAAACAAAGGAAAAAATACCAAAAACTGTGAAGAAAAAAAGCATGATATTGCAAGAAGTTATATTGCATTGGATATCTTAATACAGTGAGCATTAGAGAGCCATGGCCACATTTTGTGCTTAAGGCTAACAAACAAATCTCCTTCAATTGGTTCTAATAGCTATTATTTTATTTCTTATATCCAGAAATAGAAAGAGAACAATATGAAAAACAGAAAAATGAAAGCACGATATCACAGGAAGATATGTTGCATAGAGATCTTAATACAGAGTTTGGTGCTTCTGAATTTGATGGAGTTGATTATAAAGCAACTGCCAAATAAATTCTTTTGAACCTATGGACCTCCAACAAAATAATCAAATAATCTCGCAGCAATTTATGTGGCACCATCAAAGGGCTATAACTATATTCTACAACAAAGATAAAATGCAACACTCTTTTAATGTGCCCTTTGATATCACCAAATCCAGTGACCATAAATTCACTAAAAACATCAATTTGAACAATAGAAACTATGCGGATACTGAGAACTGAAAAAAGGTTGTGAAAACTCAAACAAACAGAAACAAATACTAATTAACACAGTAATTTACTAATTAAATGGGAAAAAAAGTTCATATAATTTGCCACGAGAGAGAAAATCAATGACAAGTTGCATGTCAAAAGGAAAGAAAATAACAGCCAAAGGAGTGGCGGTAACATAAAGCACACCTACAGTCTGAACAAAGAACCAGTTGTTGTACCACATCATACCTGATAACCTTGAGTGAGAACATTGACCTTCTTCTCAAGCCGTAATGCCTTCTCCCTTTCAGCCTCTAACCTTGTTTTCACAATCTCAAATTCATTCTGCAATGCCGCAAGTTTCTCCATGTTTCCAGCAACACTGGAGAGACCATAAGCATTGCGAGTAGGGAAGTACATGAGGTCATTTATGCATGTTTTGTGTGCTTCAATAAATTCATCAAGGGATTCATCTTCATGTCCCATAGCTACACGTATGTACTGAGCTTCCACTTTTATCAAATTATCAGCCTGCATAGAAGAATGTGATCGTCAGTCAGTGAGCAAATGGACAATCACTCTTCACTACAAATGCTTGTAAGGTCCTCATTGACAATACATTTTTCAATATTACGAATACAAGACCAAAAGAACATCCAGAAAAATAGCCAATCTGCATTTATTGAATACATTTCCAACACAAATTGTAAATTATTGCCTTGTATGCTGTATCTCAAGATGGAAAAAAAAATGACTACCAAGATAAAAACAATGAGAACATAAATTAAAATCAGGAAATATATGGGTTTAAAGATACATGGCAAATCCATCTGCATTGACAAACATTCACTCATGGTAAATGACATAAAAGTAGAATGCCCCTGCACTCACTCACGGTAAACAGGTTGTAACATGTATGCCCATGCATTCACCCGTGGTAAATAGGTTGTGGCCACATAGGTGTTACAAAACTCATAAGAGTGAATTGTTAACATTTTCTGGCACATTGTCTCCAAGGAAGGAATTGGCAATGGTATCACAAAAGATAGAAGTGTAAACTATGATGTACACAGCATAAAGTGAGTTCAAAAATACTTCTGCAAAAACAATTTGATAGCTGAGTTTTTACCCTAAATCTTTAAATCGGGAAGAACATGTTCAGAATTCGGTGAAGTTAGAATAGAAATTAAATGAAGAGGTAGAAGGTGCAAAATAAAGCTTCTATGTTCCTAATGCACATATCTTCCATCAGACTTCAAAATTATAGGACCCACCATGTTGGGGAATCATGAGAAATGCAACGTTGAAATAATGGAAGATGCATGAAAAAATTTGAATACAATGGGAGAACCACAATATATCATCCAAGAAGGTAATTAATTTGAAAGCTCAGTCATCATGTAACATGATGGCCAGCTGCAATACCCATTGCCAAGATGAATAGCAAAACAACTACATCACAGGGATTAGTATAAAGTTGGAACCAAAATAAATGCACAGATACAAGGTAACAGCACATATTTAGAGCCATCTTTGTATCTTCTCATCAATGATATGCCACAAGGTCACTCATTTCCTAATCTTTGGCTTCTGTTGAGCCTCTATGTCAAGGTCAAATAATAGAAAATGAGACAAGATCTTCCACAATGTAGCATGTCAAAAAGGCATGGCTTCTGGCAGACAAAATTTGAAAGGAAAAAGGATATGATTTCAGTTAAGAATGTAGTTCAAAATGAGACTTTCTATTACTGCAATATAGGGAAGAAAAAATAGCTACTTACTGACATTGACTATGACTGAATGCTACCCATGCTTATAACATTAATAAATTAGTCAAATCCTGCTAAGTTGAAATTCTGATACTTATTAATGAAATTAAAATTTATGTGGGTGGGTGGGTGGGTCATGGAAAGTGTAATCCTTAGGCTGCACAAAGGGAGAAACTGCCATGGACACCAAAAGTAACTTAGGAAAGTTTTCCTTGATATAATTATCTTCAAAGAGTCAAACGGCATAGGAAATATGAATTAGGAACATTAAAATGTGGTATTTATGCAGCTACATACACGACAGACACAATGTGCTGAACAAAAGTAAATGCTTGACAAGGAGCTAAGTCCATAATCAACTACATTAAGCACAAGCACATAAGGTCATACACACACAAACAAACAAAAATAAAGACATTCGAAGCATGACCACAGAAAGAATAATAAAATTATGAAAAGGAAGAATATGTAATTTAGCAATGACACAATAAACATATACTTGTTTCAGCTCATCTTCTTCAAAGTCCTCTATCATAGGGATAGAAGCAGCAGATCTTTTCGAAGGGTGCTTGGAGCCTTTCTTTTTCTCCCTGCTTGGCTTCTCTTCAAGTGGATACTTTGCATTATCATGTTCTAGTAAGGCTAAAAGCTCCTTTCTTATCATTTCATCAGCCTGTTCAATTGATGTAGGAGGAACAAAGGAACTCTTATCTCCATCAGCTCTCAGCAAAGAATCTCTAATTAATTCCAATGATGCCATAGGAGGCCGAGGGAGTTCCCTTTGCAGTACTTTCGATCTCTTCCTAAGTAATGCCTGCTGCCGGGCTTCTTCCGCGGCTTTTTCCCTCGCTATTCTATCAGACATATCCTCTTCAATCTTCTCCTCTAGTTCTTCATTGTCTTCTGGAGGCGGTTGGATGACTATCTGGTATTCATTCTTGGGCTGTGGAAGATTACCAAGACCAGAACGCAGATTCCTTCTCAGATCAGCCTGTCTTTGTTGCTCAAGTTTTTCACTATCATGTATATCCATATCTTCATTTATATGGAGTTCATCCCTGATGGGAGTTCCTTTTGGGGTGATCCCAAAAGAATCCCTTGATGGTGTCATACCAATTCTGGGAGTCAGACCAACACCACCAGGAGTTGCAGAAGGAGTCAGCATTGGGTTTGGCGTCTGAATCTCGCGTTTCTTAGGGGTAACTCCAGAAAAATCTGAAGGGTGCAAATCAGGATTCTCTCCTCCTAATAATGGTGTTTGCGACTCCCTCAACCGTGCTAGGTTTTCAGCTTCCATCATTATAGCATCACCTTTACCAGCAGGAGTTCTTTGAGGGGTTCGTAGAGGTGTCATTCCTTGCCGTGGTGTTTGGGCATAGTTTGCTAAAAGAGCACGTGTTGCACCGCTCCCTTCCATGAGTTCATCACTTCCTGCAAGAAGATCACTAGCATAACCCATCTTCGCAATGTCCTCCAATTCATGATCTGAAATCTGTGGTGCAGGAAGCATCAATTTTGACCTCTTCCTAACCGTTTCTGGATCATTCAGCTTGTTTGCTTGTAGAATAGCTGATGGGGCATCTTGCCTTTCAGCAATTTTATTCTTTGCAGCATCCTGCTTTCTTAACTGTGCTTCAATATCCATCCTTTTCTTCCCTTCAATTTCTTCAATAGTGGTCGGGAACTTAGGCTGTTCCACAGGTCTATCTTCATCAGCAACATCATAAAATCCAGGAGGAGGTCTCTTCTCAAAGGGAATTTCAGAATTATAGTCTATCCCCTTCCTTTTCCTTCTCCGTTGCCTATTATCAATACCAGCAGCCTTCAGTTCCCTCCTTTTCTGCAAGGAAGCAAGCCTCCTCGCTTCTTCAAGCTGTTTCTCCCTAGCCTTTCTTTTAGCCTTTTTACCTTTAGTATTTGCTAACCTAGCTCGTGCTTCCGAAAGCATCTCCTTCTCATCCTCATCCATATCAACAGGATCAGGACGTGCAGGCTTAGATTCTGGGTTTGGATCAATCTCGCCAGGACGCAACTTCCGTGGATCATCACCAGGATCATAGTTGTCATCCTTAACACAAGCTGCATCAAGCAGCTTCTCGTAACGCTCAAGGCATTGTGAAGGAGTACGTCCAACAATCGGGGCAATCGTCCTCCACTGCGTGGGCATGAGCTTAGCAAGATGAAGCAATTTCTCATCCTCTTCTCTAGTCCACTCGGTCTGCATAAATCCCAACATAAAAAAAAAAAATCACTGTCTTGCATTTATAAATAAAACCACTACAGTTTCATAATCCATAAATCACTGCAGCAGATAAAAATGCTTATTTTTTCCTAATTTTCTCACAAAACCAATCAAAATTCTAGAGACCCACTGGACCATTTATAAAAAAAAAGGACTAAACTATCATTACCCAAAAAATAAAAAACGATCTTTTACTAAATCACTCAAAAAACCCTAAAAAATAAATCCCACTTAACCATTTATTAATAAAAACACTACACTGTCATTATCATCCAAAAAATAAAACGATAATTTATCTTTTAAAAAAATCAAACCCTGGTACCAAAATCCAAGAGGGATAAAAATAAATAAAGAAAAGGTAAAGTAGGACAAATACATACCTTTTTAATGGAAGGATCAAGCCACTCATACCAACGAGCTTTACATTGCTTAGCAGATTTACGAACAAGAAGAGAAGAAATACGAGCCCATTGGTTTTTGCCATATTTCATAACAGCCGCTTTTAGAATTTCATCCTCCGTGTTCTTCCATACTCCACCTTTTATCATGATCCTCATCTTGCTTGCCTTCTCTTTTGAATCCCACTAAGCTCTCTTTTAGATTTTCTATGCAAAAGAAGCAGAAGCAGAAGATTTAGGGTCTCTGTGTTTCTCTTTCTGGTCACTCTGGCAAGCAAGCTAGCAAAGCACGAGATATGCGACTTTGCGCACAAATCTTTTTTTTTTTTTTTCCTGATTGATAATGAATGAATCTGAGCTGAAGAAGTTTATAAGTTATTGGGCCATCCAATTTAGAAACTTGTTGTATCGGACTTCGGGCGTTTTCTTTTATACCTTTGGGCTTGCCCATTTTCTTAGATATTTCGATACGCAAGATAATACCCACAGGCAAAGGCACTCGGTTATGCCCAGCAAGTCAAATGAGTCTTCCAGATTGACCTGACAGCACATAGCAATTTTAAAAAGTTTTTCTTGAAAAATAATATTATTTTGATTTTGTTTGATATAAATTAAGCAGTTAATTCTATAACTCGTGTTTTGAAACGAGTTGTCGTTTAAACAAAAATAATAACCATGTAAGAATGTAAGAACAGGTGTCTTAGGAGATACATTTCTACATCACTTCTGTGAAACCCGCTTCTCTTTATTCAGGGTGTATTGGGGCATTGCACCATAAAAGCTGTTTATCTAAAATTTAATTTTTTTTAGAAAAATCAATTTTGTAAGTGTTTTTTAATCGAAAATAAATTTTTAAAAAATAAAAAATTATTTTAATATATTTTTTTTAAAAAAAAAACCCTGTAAAATACAACCTTTATCGTACTCCCAGACAATAAACTAAGCTATATCTGGGTTTCGTGGATTCCATGGAATTTCGGTTTGTAAATGAGGTCCACTAAGAGCACATTTGGGTGGAGCTGTTTCTGCACTAACCACACATGTAAATAAAAATTGCGTCAAATATGTAACCACGCTATTTTAACCAAAATTTTCTTTCTGTATTACCGTTCCATTTTTACAAGGTTCCTCATTTCGTTTGACAACTGAATGAACTGGGAAAAAACAAGATACAGGATTAAGGATTTCTGCATGCCCCTTCAACCTCTTGACGGATTCTTTACCGATAATATGATGCCAGGATGTAGAGAATGACTGATGTGGCAGTGGTAATTAGCAGTTCCTACAGGTGAAAACATACTATATTAGAGCAGGCATCATTGCGTTCAACATATAGAAATATAGACAGAAACACCATCGGATAACTAATATAAACAGTTAAGCATGTATCCAAGAACTAAATACTAATTGCCTGTTTCACACAAGATAATATTTGATGCATGAAGCAGGTAGAGCAGTGTTCTTATTATATCCAGCACACAGGCCAAAGAAAAACTGCAACGAGATCACTTTTATCACCACAACAGTGCATGCCGAAATCTAGGGGATTTTGCAAAATCAAATAGCAAATGCAAATAAACTAGGTTTTCTAGCCCATATGCACAATGTGAGATCTAATTGCCATTCCCAGTTTACAAAGAACCTTAAGAATACAAGCAAGCAATTTTTGTTATGTGTTAAAATCACATAAACCCAAAGTGGTCCCCAAATGTATTTTTGCACAAAAAATATCCATACGAAGAACTCCTTTATTCAGGACAATATGTCAAGGTCACTACCTGATTATTGTAAAGAAAAACAGGTATGTAACTGCCAGCCATCTCAATCAAATTCAAAATACCAGTGTAAGCCTGCAAGGTATCAGCCAATGGTTATCAATGAACAATAATCTAAAACCAAACTAAGATTCTAATGTAGACAAACATAAAAGGTCTTCTTTAATGGTTTTACAGAATCTTCATCAAATACTTTGAAGCATATAACACCCCCCCCCCAACTGTAAGCTGGTCCATCACCCATAAAATTCATAATGCAAATGCCAGAGGAAAGTTATTAATATTGTATAATTATATACATACCAGAGGGCTTATGGATTTAGTATTATTTAGTGAGAGCCTTGCACTATTGAGGGACAAAATTTTTGGAACATTTCTCTTTTCAATCATAAGAAACTCAGGATTGACTACTTTTATTTGAATGTGTGCTGCATAGCATCCCAATTAGCTCTCCAAGAACTTAGCTCAGGGAACATTTTCATATTAAAGCCACAGATATGTGAACTTAATGACAACCTTTCCAAAACCACACCAAAAAGTAGGGAATAGTATAATACCAAGGAAGCAAAAGCAACAGAGCCAAACACTAGTGCAAGGGAACGAAGAATCCGTTTTCCCAAGCGCAGTGTTCGTCCCTCATCTTCACCTTCTTCCTGCAGCCAAAAACATCTCAGGTGTTGGAAAAACTTATTCAGGCATGTCAAAATTATTGAAAGTGCCTCCACATCTAATGTCCCATGAGACAGAAGAATGCTACTATTATAAATTTCACTCACTGTATATGTTTGTGAAACAGGAGGTTCAAAGGCTTTTAACTTCTCAAAAATTCGATATACAAATGCAAAAGCCAAAAACTGAAGAGGTTTATATTCAGCACTGCGTTTGATGAGAATCCAAGCTGTCTGCAGAAAGACAAGCACAACTTGAGAATGGAATCCAACAAAGAACAAAGAAAGCATCATTGCTATTAAAGACCTGAAAAATATTCATAGATGACAAGCTAACACCTATAATACAACAATTCTTCCTGATGGATTGATCAGAATTACTAGTGCAACTATTAGCCACTTAACTGGGCCCTCTGTCATTGACATTTTTGGTACACCCAAGACCCAGTATTAGCATGATAAATTTCCGTGTACATTTTCTACCCTTATACAAAGAGAAAAAAGAACAAAGAAAAGAGCACGTTTCTGAGGGTTGCAGAAAAAACCTGAGAGTAACATAAGTTCATTTATATTGCAGAAGGGGTTCAAAGAGCTACAAATCCTCATCATGAAAACTTAAATTGACCGAATCAATCACACCAAAAACAAATGTCATTAAATATAATTGCAAGTTCATAAAACTAAGCTTGGAGATAAAAACAATAAGAAAAACAGACAAATGGACAGTAGAATCAACAACCTATGACAGTGCCCACCAACTTCCAAATTGCTGACATGGATAAATGAAACTAATGACTTCCTTGCCCAAGCATATCACAGGCACTCGCAAAATGCAGAGAATTTTCACAAAAGAACATCAATTAATTACTTACAAATGCAACAGATATTGCCAGGTTGATGCGCATGTCATTTTCACTGGACTTGGAAAACCTGAAACATATTGAAGACTCAACATTACTGCTGAAGGAGTGAATATAACATACATGGAAAAATAAAAGGAACTATTCTGAGATATCTACATGGTTCATCAAAGCAAAGTAAATCAGTAAGCATCCTCAATGGAAATTGCAAAGAAAAACTAAAAGATATAAACAAATTCACATAACTTCTATAAAATATACAAAATGCCATCCCAATAAGTTTATGCGTAATGCTGCGCAAGGCAATTCCCATTATCTGACAGAGAAGTAGTCCTCGCATCTTCACTTTAGAAAGATCTCACCTCTCCGGGCAGCCATAGTACAACTATGCTATAGGTAACTTATTATCAATTTCATCATTTTCTCCATGAGGTTTATTCTATGGGTGCTAGCAGAATCATAAACTACAAATAAAGGTATTACAGGACAGAAAGATTTAAAGTACACAGCACCACATAAGTCAATTCAGCACCAGATTCTATTTAAAATACTGATATGGAGCAATCACAAGACCTTGGTCCCCATGGTACAATCGGCTGCTTATCAGCATATTTTATGTCCTTTGAGACCTGCATTTTAAAAATATATACAAGGATACTAGGATAATCAATATGATAACAAAATGGATCCTAGAAATGAACATCAATGAAACATCTTTAAAATAAAGGTATCTAAAAAATATCTATGAAATTTTCAAAAATGTTCTGCACAAAAGCATGTAATCAAGAATACAGCTTTGCTACTTGATCTTGTTAGTCCTGATATTCTAATTATAAATTCCATACACCCTTGTGGACGCCAATATGGGTGGGAATAGGTGAAGACAGCCACCAGAAGTTGCAAAGCAAAATGTTGCACTGCACTAGGTTCTTGATATATCCCAAGTTAGTTATGTGGTTAAGAAGAGATTGCCAAACCATTTCAAAGCTGACGTGGTAACTGATAAGTTTTTCACTCAGTAAAAAGAAAAGCAATCATGAACTTAGTGTAAGAAAAGCCTGTTTTGGGTTTCTTCCATGAATGTGTAGATTAAACTAGATAGCTTGTGTACTTATTAGGAGCATATTAAGTTCTTCTCGTTGTTTTTTACATGGTCATTAGAGCTGATAATTTTTTTATACTCAGTTACTTATAATATATCAAGTCGTTAGAAAAATTAAGTGTATATATATATCTAGAAACCCACACGCTATAAATTTCATTCAATTTTCCTTGGACAGAAGAACATGGAAACCACCACAAATATCATCCGATATTTCACGTTTAATTCATCAATTCAAAAAGGTTCTAAAAGAATATCAAATCATGAAACATACCTTGAATGAACCATAAGTCACACCCTTCTTCCGATTACTTAACTGAGCCATCATCAATTTATCATATGCCTTCTCTAGCTGAAAGTCATGTATGGTAAAACCACAAGACGAGAACCCCAACATAAGACAAAGTCATTATAAAGACATATGCTAGTAAGAAAAAGTTATCAACAGAATATTTTTCTTTAGAGTGAGATAAAGTAGTAGCATACATGAGCAGCAGCTACTTCATCACCCTCTATGTGGGCCTGTTTGCGCTTTTTTGCATGCGCTGCTTTGACCATATCAAACCCCTCGATGGGATTCACACCAAGAACCTGAAACACCCAAACCCAAAAATAATTCAAACAAAAAGCATCACACCACCATACACAACAATTCCATAACATCAAATCCTTACTGCGAAACCGAGAGTTATCAAAGATTACCTCATATGGGTTTAAGTCATTATCTGACCTAGAGCCTCCTGCTGCGGACGCAGAAGCATAAATAAAACGTTTATGTTGCCTTTCAACTCTAGGAAATCTGATAAAATTAAAACACAATCCTTACATTATTATATACCCCCATGCAATTAAACCAATAAGCAAAAACAAAGATGGCACGCATATACTTATACACAACTGAATTTATTAATTTTCATTTAAGACTGAGTCTTAAGATAAGAAAACCCATTAAACTCAAACACTGGTATAGTTTCTGTTTGTAAAATTTTCTCGGCAACCAAAAAGTTCATAAACCTCTGTACCCATTAAAAATCACTGCATAAACTAAACTCCAAGCAAAAGGTTTAGCTCCTTTATATAAAACATACTAATATTTGTGACATTTCAATGAGACTCTCTGTTTGGTTACTGAGATTATGCAAAGATCGGGATGTTAACGATAATTCATAGTTACCTGAGAAAAGAAGGGGGGGATTTTAAAACTGAGCTTTCGAGAGTGTAATTCCTTTGGGAAATTTGGCGTTTTGGGCAGTTAAGGACATTTGAGACAGCCAAAGCCATTGATTTCAATGTGGAAGGGAATTGTGGAATTTGAATTTTAGGGTTTTTTCAAGGGTTTTTGAATTGGAGTGTGGTTGTTTTACAGGTTTATCCGTTAGGGGAATTCAATTCAATTCCTGGGAATCTCTTTTCTTTCCCCTTCTTTTGAGTAATTTACAAATCTCTCCCATGAGGCTTTGGAAGACTCCATGGCCGTAGTTGCTTTCACGGTACGCTGTGCGTTTTGAAAGTTTTGAAAAAAAAATAAAAAATATTTTTTAATTATTTTAATATACTAATATTAATTTTGAATTATTTTAAATAAAAAATAATTTTAAATGTAATCATTCCTACAATATTAAATATTATCTTAGAATAGCAACACACATGTATTCTCGAGCTTTTTAATAAGCTCTATGAATTGATTTTATAGCTTCCATGCATTTTTCTTAATTTTGGTGTTGATCCATGGAATATGTGAGGGGGTTTTTGAGTTGATAATATCAGATTACAAATTGGTTTTAGTTTTAATTAAAAACCAAATTGTTGCATAAGTATTATTCTTAAATGAAGTTAATATGAATTAGTTACTATGGAATATATTCAACAAATAAAATCAATGTTCAAGTATTATTTGATTTTTTATTATTTTTTAGATTTACACTAGAAAACTGTTTAGGCATGTTTGTTTTGTTTCTTAGAGCAAAAATAATTTTAAAAAATAATTTTTATTTACTTTAAATTAATTTTTTAAAATGTTTTTATACATGGTTTTGATATTGATATTCAAAATAAATTTTAAAAAATAAAAAATATATTTTTAATATATTTAAAAAACAATCAATATCACAATGTTAAACAATCTCTTGATATACCAGGTTAATGGAGAAAGTATATTTTTAAAATTATCTTTAAAAGGATTTAGTCTTTATTAACAAATAAATTGATTAGAAATTAATTTTATTATATAATTTAAAAAAATAAGCATACAACATGGATGGATTGCTAGGACCATTAAATTTCTTTATAAAATAAACATGGCAATTAAATTGTTACCATAATTTACAGTAGGTGATGGTGGGTATCTAAAGTAACAGGGGTGGGCTGGTTTATTGGTGATGTAAGATTTTTTATTTTAAAAACATTTTTTTATTTAGAACATTCTAATAGCTAACCATTCTAGTTATAGATTAAATAATTAGAGTTTTCATCATCTCTTTCTTGTTTTTTTCTTTCTTTCTTTTTCTTCATTCTTACCAGGTCTCTTTCTTCTTTTTCCTTACCAAACCAAGACTAACAAGTGCACAAACAAATTTTTATTTGCATGCAAACAACATATTCCTATCTAAGCTGCAACACTGCATTGCATGACTACAATGTCTCTTGACCCTACTCTTTATGGCTAATCATCATTATCACTGATGAAATGACAAAACATCACAACCAAAAAATTAATTTTTTTAATTGATAACATGAATGATACAAAAAAAATTAAAAAAAAATATTATTATTTGTATCTTCATTGATGCCTAGCAATACAAACTCACACCAATATTTTATAAAAATATTTTTCTTAATCATGAGATAAGTTTAAAGATTGGATATATAAATACACCCGATCATTGAGTAAAAAACACAAGTAATATTTGATCCATACAACTTATAGGCTCTAGTTTTTAAAAATATATATTAAAACAATCTCTTTCATGCTATAATTTTCTCTTTATACATTTCTCTATTCACAAGCACACTCATATGCTTGTTAATTTATATATTAAAAGATCTTCTATTTCAATAAAAAAATTATTTTGGGGAATGGATCATAGATTCATGGTCAAACATAGTTACTCTACCAATCTCTGTCTTGAATTATTAATGCAAGTTTAATTTGTGAATATTTATAATATCCATAAAAAAAAATTAACATAACCTGATATATTTAACACTTGTATTTAAAAAAATTAAATGAATCAAGTTGTTTATAATTTGTAAATTATTAAAAATTAAATTGTATATAATTATGATTTCAAACTCGATCTAACTATATCCATAAATATTTTTACTGAAAAAATTTATTAGTTTTTGCTGAAAATATCAAATTTTTTATTTGGATGTTTATGAATATAATTACGTCGGTGATAGTTTAGAGTTTAGGGTGATGTATAGTGTAATATAACACCCCTTCAAGTAACAATAAGATATGATTTTTATATTTTTAAGCAACGCAATATATAATGTATAATGTAGCATGCAATGATACTGTAGTGTCAATATATCATATATATTTTTTACACCCCGTCTCTTATAATTTGCTCTTTTTTTTATTGTTTTGCCTTTATTTTTTTAAATTATATTTTACATTATGAAATTTATAATTTCATAGTACTTTATATCATCATGTTAACATGCTAAAAACACCAACAAAAAAATGTTGAATTTTTTCAATAGGATTGTCATTTTATTCATTCAATGACTAAAGCCTTGCAATATTAATAATACAACTTAAGCATCGAATATATAATTACCACTTTTTGATCAAACTTATATTAGAATTTTTTCAATTTGTTTTTTTAAAAAAAGCTTTAGTTTGAAAAAAATGCAGAATATATTGTTGTTAGCAACAAAAAAATGCAGAATTTTTAAAAAAACTTATAATTACCGCTTTACATGTCTTGTTAGCTTGCAGACGCACAAATACACAATTATTAATTTCAAACTAAATCACTTAAACCTAGTATTTTGAATTAGTTTGAAAAATGAACCAATTTAACTAAGAAGGAAGCCATGTTCTGCAGCTAATCTCAGTCTTTCACACTTAGAGGACCATTCAGCAACTTTCTTACAACTTCAAACACTAACAAGGAAGACTATATTGTTATTATCTCCAAATAATTTATTTATTATGTTAATTGGCTTTTATTTACTGGTAAACTATTCAGGCACCCAAAAAAATAAAAAAATTAGTTTATAAGCATGAAAATATTATTTTTAAGGTATTTAATTATTTTACGAATAGAAAATATTTTTATTATAAAATTAAAATCTTTAAACCTTTTAAAAAATAAAAAAATAAAATATATTTTTCTCTGATATAGTAACAAGTTTATATAACCCATGAAATATTGTAATAGAACATTAAGTTTGTTAATATATCATATGATTTGTTAATAAAATAATTATATTTTGAATTAAACCGAATAACTTCTATTCAGTTTTATCCTAAAAGTCATAAATATTAAATTTAATTAAAAAAATAAAAATAATAAACTAAAAAACATAATCTTATTAATATATTAAGTTTCAAGTGCCATCTTTTTTTATATTATAAATATTCATGTAATAACATTAAAAAGCTTATTAGAAAACCAATTTATTATAACTTTTTCTCAATTTACTATATAATAAAAACTCATATTTATAAATACCTAGGAGGGGGGATTTCTTTACAATATAAAATATAAATATTTTTTTCAATTGACTTGTAAACTACACTAACATTATCAAGTGAATCACGTGTTATTGATAAAAACCACCATAAAATGAAGTTAACTTTCTATCTTTATTATTTTAAAAAATTTAAAATAGTAGAGTTTTCATGGGAGCATGGTGAAATTTTCTAGGTTAGAAAAAATTAAGAGAAAAAATTGTTTGTGTGCGACAATTTAAGGTTTTGATTAAAAAAAAAAATAGATGAAGAGAGTGAAAGGAAGGGCACGAAGGAAAGAATATTGAAAAGAAGAGAGAATGTCGTCTTTGATTCGAGGGGGAGAGCATGCAATTTCTTATATGTACGAAATTACGATATATTATCAAATAGTATAGTTTTTATTAGTAAAACTATTAAATTTGATAATAATTAATTATGGTGTAAAATGCAATTAAAAAATAAAAACAAAAATAAACAAACAATAGAAGGACAATGTAATAAACCATTTTTGTTTTAACAATAAAGTATAATCTCAGGCCACTCTCTAGAACATAAGTTAATTAATCAACCTCTCTAGTTCAATTATAAACAAGTTATTTATCGTAGAATTACATGATTCACACTATCATCACTTCCAATAAAGTTAAAATAAATTGTATAAGCCACTAACCTTCAAACAAACCTTAATCAGTGTCCCTTGCATATGCTAGCTTGTGTGATTGTAACTGAACCATATATTTTTAATTAGCCCTTTTCAAAGGGTTACCAAGTTAATAAATATAAAAATGTATGTGTTGACCAAAAAAAAAAAACTAGAAACTTCACATTCTTTATAGATAAAATTCATTTTCTTGTCATTTCAGTCAAGATTAAATTAAAAAGAAAACTAAATATGCTTGAAATGTTCTTGGAGTACTGTGAATTGCAACATAATTTATAGTGAATTGTTTTATTTATTTTCTTAGTTCTATTCTTTTATATTTTGGTCACTCAATTTATTTATTTTTCATTTGATTCTTTAATATTATTTTAATTTATAATTGATTTTAGTGATTTATTTTTTATATTTGCATATGAAGCTTGTGATTCGAGAAAATATTTTGTCGCTTGATTTAGTAAAATTAAATTAAAATTTATTAATTTAAAATAATTAAATTATTGGAGGTTAAATTTAAAGTTTTAACAAACATTCAACTCATTTCTCACTATCAGATATTGATTTATACAAACAAGAGAAAAATCTTCTATAATGGTGTTAAAAGCAACACGATGAGGACTTACAATGAAGCAACGCAAGAAAGAGGTTAGTAGACAAATTAACTTTGAAATTTTTTTCTTCTGCTCCCTCTTTTCTCTAAAACTTCTTGGATTCCATGTTGACTCATTAAAAATAACAAGGTAATAAATTATTTTATTTTACGTCAGATTTAGTGTACTTTCTTTTTATATGTTGTTTGTTTTGTTTCGGGACTTTTTTTAAAAATGATTTTTTTTATTTTTCTTCTTAATATTTTGTTAGTTTTTGTAATATAAATGAATAAACCTTTGCTTATTAAATTCAGCGGGGTCATAGATTATTTCTTGCTTCTTAGAAAAAAGCTAGCGGTTACTTGAGCTTTATTTATTTATTTATTCTGTTAAAATTTATTTGGATCCAGCTTATGGTGTTGTACCAGCATCAATCCAGGAAAACTAACTCTGCATAATATATCTAATTTTTTTATATAAAAAAACCCTACATCACATTACCATACACATGCCTAGTGGCTATTTTAGTATATACTAGCAATAAAAGGTTCCAAATGGAAATATGAAAAAGGTTGGAACGAATAATAATAATGGAGAACTGCATAACATGCCACGTGTTTGGAATGATGATAATAATAATAATAATAAATAAAAAAGAATATAATTTGATATTTTAATGACCTTTTTGAAGGTCTGAGGGGATTATGATTAAGACAATTACATCCATGCGATGCCATAATAGCAGTGGTGAAGGGAGGTGTTATGAAAATTAAAATAAGATACCCATTAAAATCACATCCGGTGACTTGTGTTACTAATTATTTATATTTTCCATATAATTAAAACATACAGTCAGCCCTATTCATCATCAAAATATAAAGCTAATGTGAGCGATATCATAATAAGATCATGCAAAATTATTAAATTTCAAGACCTCGGATCACAAACAGCGGATCATGGTAGATAACATCCATGTTAAGATGATTATATTCTTTTTTTTTTAAATTGTAATATTCAAATCAATTTACATATATCTTATACTAATTATATAAATTTTTAATAATTTTGAAATTTATAATATTTAAAATGGTAATTTTTAAAGAATAAATTCAAAATTTAACTAATTTAGCTATACTTTTAAAACTGAAATATTATATTTTTTTTATTTATAATTTGAAGTATCTTAATCAGTTTATATCTATCATAATTAATTTTTGAATTTATTAAATATTTTATAAACAGATAAAATAACACACCAGCGTATCAAAGATAAAAACTTAAATTCAAAAACAAAGAAAGAAAAAGAAGTCACTTCCCCACTATACCACAATATTATATTCTTAATTGTTCCACTCATGTGATGTCCTAACTTAATGCACAAAACCACCTGGTATCTTGGTCGCCCATCGTTTAATATTTTTATTTTAGTGGACACAAAGCAAGAACTAAGCACTTGTTTGGAATTAAACCATGGCAGTTCTGTGATATTCTTAAATTTAATTGGAACAAATAAAACAATGCAGACGATATTAAATTAGCCCCATGGGGAATCTACTTCAATCAGGTTTGTCCACCGTGCAGCGCGATGTCATGTTGTTGAATATGCTATACAGTTTTATTTTTATTTTTAATTTTTAGAGATAATATATTATTTTCCGGCTGACTTATTGTAATCAGAATAAAAAAAAAATGGATTGAAATTATGATACTAGTTATGGTTTAAAATATTTTTTACTCAAAAATACATCATAAAGATATTTTTAAAAAAATTATTTTTAATATTAATAAATAAAAAAATTAAATATAATCTCAATCATGTTTCCAACTAATTACCAGCATCACACACTCACGTATCACAATACCTTCTAAAAATTAAGAAATTCATATAATTTTATCGTACTTCAAATTCAAAACAATATTCTTTATATCATGCTTTTATCAGAAAGTTTTATATTTAATGAAAGAGAGAAGAAAACTGTATTCTTTCTTGCAATGCATATAAACAATTGTTTTAAATAAAAAAAATATATAATTTTTTTACATAAAGAAGTCAATGATAACACCAGAGTATGACTAGGAACCCTTGTAAATTTTTATTTATTTATTAGCTTTCTAAGTCATTATGTAATTTTATTGTTTTTGGATACTAATTACAATTGGAATGAATAAAAAATGCATAACCAAAAATTTTATGAATGTTTTTTTTTTAATATTATAGCTATTAAACAAAGCAAGAACATGATAAATCATAATTTAATTTCTAAGTCTTGATTACTTATGTTTAATAATATAGTTGAAAACTCTTTAAAAGACTCTGAAAAAAAATAGATATTATTCCTTTTTTCTCTTCATATTAGTAGTTCAAAAGAATAACAAAATTTTAAGAATATTTGTATGTAAAAACAAGTTAAAGATAACGGAAGACAACGACGAATCAATCCAAGAATAAAAACTATGAATCTGATTTGATAAATTTAACGTGATCAAACTTTATTATTTTAATTATTTAATTTAATTGACTTGTTTGTAAGTATTTTTATAATTTTGATAGTTAAAATATATAACAACCGGGTTAGTCTCGTTTTCTAGGGAAAAAATATATTGTTAGTTTAGTCTCTTTCTTAATTAGAGATATGTTAAATACAATTACTAATAATTATCTTTTCACGAAAAAGAAAAGTTAACACAGCTACTAATAACTAACTTTATAATAAAAAAAATGTAATACAATTCCTATTTTAGTTATAAAGTTAATGAAAATTTAAGTATAATTTAGCTAAATCAAATGTCTCAGCACAAAATTCTTACTTTTTATATATATAGTTATAGATTATCAATGAATAATTATATATAAAAAATCTATTTTAATATATTTTAAAAAATACATTTTAAAAATAATATTTACAACACTTTCAAACAATATATAAATGTTAACATAGGAAGGGTGAGATTTAAAAAAGAACCAGAATTATTTAATTGTATAGTTCAAGATCTATTAAGTCGACTAAAAAAATTTAAAATAAATATTTATTATTTTAATTTTAATTTCAAGACTTGCAAATTTAGACTGTTTTGAGAGTTTTAAAAACCCCTGGGTGGCTTAGTATCAACTATTAAAAGTTTATTTGGCATTGTAATATTTTTTACCTTTTAAAATGTTTTTTATCTTGAAATAATTTTTTTTAAATTAATTCTTAAAACAACATGAAAATATTAAAAAAACTAAAACAAAAATATACGTATATAAATCGACACAAAAGAGACTCCATCACGTCAAGGATGTCGTCGTTTCATATATAGATAAAGAAGCGTGATGATTGGGAATTCTACTAATATGGAGGCATGGGCATGCGCATGCGCATGCTGTGCTAATTAACTACAGGAAGGCATGATCGATGCGAAGAAGAAGTTTCATTTGCAGGTTATAATTCATGATGCAATTAAAAAATAAAATAAAATAAAACCCTCTAAATATTAGAGTAAAAATGGTGCAATTTTGTTCTAATTATGTAAGTTATGACGTGTGTGGGCTCCAGCCAGGCTCGGTGGTTAAAATGTTATTTCTGTGTTTTAAAAAAAAATTAGCATTATGGGTTAAAATTTTTATTTAAATATAAAATTTTTTAAAAATAATGAGCAAAATAACATAGTTTTAATATATTACAATTCTAAAATAACTAGAGACGCAGTTTCTACTCCCAGTAAAAATAGACCTCTCACTCTCTCTCAAAGACCAATGGCCAGCCCCCCTTCTCTCTCTAAAAGGCCTGCCTAAAACAATTGGTTTTCTCCATAAACTAACTAGAAACCGCATCCCCTTCATCTCCAAGCCCCGATGCATGCTTTTCTTGTCGAAAATCACCACTGGCACCACCATTTCCTGGCCACCGCTGGTAAAATAACTATCTTATTTAAAAATTTAAATTGTTAGATAACATTTTAATATATAAATTATATTATTTTTTAATATATTTTTTTATTTTCTGTACTTAATTTTTATTAAATAAATAAAGATGGTAAAATTCAAACTCGTGACCGTTTAGATATTAAAGTTCTAATACCATGTTAAAAAACCATCTCATCTAAAAACTTAAGCTATCAGGTGGGATTCTAAAATATAATTTATATTATTTTTTAATATATCTTATCATCACTATTTCTAAACAAAAAAACAAGGCAAGCATCCTACATTACTAATAATTTTATGGGTTTTATCAATGACTAAATTATTGTTCAAGCTTAGTTTGAAATTAGAGTTTTTATTTCTTGATAAATTAGTTATTAATCAAGTCAATTAAGATTAATTTCGTATAATTAATTATGAAAATAACAGGTATTAAATTGAATTTTAATTAAACCAGCATTGTGTTTAATGTTTGAATAAATTATTAAATTTAGAAATTTTATTAAAAAATTATTAAAACTAGTTATGAATTCATGCAAGGTTGATTTCATACAATTTTATTTAAATTATGTTCAATTGACCGGGTTTACTTTTATTTTTTTTCCTTGCAGTTTATCTTATGTTATTGTGTTGATTTTATTGCTCGTGAAATAAATAATAATATCACTTATCATGACATAAATAGATGTGTAGTTAAATGTTAATTTAAACATGTCCTTTACAGAAATGAAACAAGTTATATGTCATAAACTTTAATAAAATTATAATGATATTGGTTCGTATAACATAAATGTTTATTTGCACCTGTGTTTGAAACCAATCAATGGAACTAGCCGTTGAGACATTACAAAGAGCCAGGTTTGCATTGGTCTCCTGCCGATGAATGTGGAGTTGAGAACACTGCTGCCCCGAGTGACCAAAAGCATAGCAAAGCTGGCACCTCAAGGACCATGCATTAGACCACTGTTGTAAGGAAGACGGAAGACTGACCTGTTTCTGATTCTCTTGATGCCATGTGCTTTTGTGATGAGCATGGTTACTGTAAATTTTAAAAAAATAATATAAATTTAATTTAAATTTTTAACTTTACATGATTTTTTAATATGATATCAAAATTTTAATAACTAAGTGATTATGAATTTGAATCTCATTAATTTTATTTATTTAATTTAAAAAATTAAATATAAAACAATATAAGTCTATATAAGTTTCAAATTTAAAAAAATATATTAAAAAATAATATAAAATATTTTTTAATAATTAAAAATACTTTTAAAATAACTAGAAAATCAAAGATGTGTACCGAAAGCTGAGGGAGGCTATGTTGGAGTTGTCAGCAGTGGGGCAGTAGTAGAGATACTTTTGAAGACCTATACTATGTAAGAAAAATTATCAGCCTTGATAGATAGACTGGTGACCAACTCTTTGAATTTACTGTAAAACAAGTGAAAAAAACTATAAAAAAATTAAAAAAAATATTTTAATAAAAAATAAAAGTCTTTAATAATGGCATTTTTATGCTAGTTTTTCATTTCTTCTTACCTCGTAAAATAACCAAAAAGAATGAAAAGTATTGTAAATAAAATAAAAGTATTATTATAAATAATTAAAAACATGTGTGTATTAAATAAATTTTGGACTAATTTCATTTAATTTTGTGGGCAATAGAAATATGCCATGTGTTCAAAGTGATGGGATCAATTTTAATTCAGATTTTATATTTTAGACCAATTTTTCCTTCAAATCAAAAGTTTAAAAACCCAATTATGTTTATTGGAACCACTGAGTTTGATATGTAAAAATTAAAATACCCCAAGGACTAAAAATGCCATTGAACCGCCATTTTTTTTTATAGTTTCGGGCATTGACATGAAGCTTTTGTGTTATTTTCTATGTTAATTACTGTGTATATCATTAAAAAAAAAGGGTCTTAATTTTATTTTCTTACAAGTTAAAGTCTTAGCAAGGGGTCCAAATTATGAGAAGTGAATAAGCATACTTTTGAAAAACATTAAATGATTTTATAGTTTTGTATAGAATTTGTTTCGATTTATCATATCTTTTGTAAATATTCATTCATAAAATCAAAATATTATATAAAATGTAAGTATTAATTAAAAATATTTTATTTTAAATTAAATAAATATCAATTAATAAAATCCTAATATTATGTTTTTTCTATAAAATTTAGATTAAAACATTCTTTCTTTGTTGAAAAGTGTTTTTCTAGGAAGAATTTTCTTAACTTTCTCATGTTTTGCTATATTATACAAAATTGGTTAATAAAATTCAATTGAAAAAAGAAATTTAAATGACGAAAAATGTGTTTCGTTTTAAAAAATAGAAAATATTTTCCAAGAATGATCTAAAAATTAAAGTGATATAATATTTTATTTTATATATAATACTTTAAATATAATATTATTAGAAAATAATATATTTATATAGAAAGAATAATATATTAGGATATATTAACATGCAATATAAAAATATACTAATTTGATATGTTAGTGCATATAATATTTTAATTTAGATAGTATTGCTAAAATTTATATTTAAAAACAAAACATGTTATATTATACAGTAATTATATATTTTAAGTCCTATAAACTATATTATAAAATTAGGATACCATATAAATTTTCTTTTTAATATTCTTCAAACATATAAAAATAGTTAAGCGTCTATAATATTCTATATAAAATATTCATGGTATATGTATAATTGCATTTTATGAAATAAATTTTATATAAATATATGATATAATAAATTCTTGTTTTATACAATATAATTTTTTTATCTCTTTTTTTTTGTAAGTGTTCAAATATTTAAATTTAATGTTACATAAAAAAATTTTAATTTTTAATTATATTATAAAAATAAATTAAAAATTATTTATTAATATTTTCTAAGTTAATATGTATGTATGTATGTATGTATGTTCTACAAACAAACAAATCTTTAAAAAGTAATATCGAAGCTTAAAAGGCGTGGTGAATCTTAAGTAGCAGCGAAAGGTGCGAAACTACTCAACCGAATATTCCCCAAGCTATTCTTTCTTCCCTATAAAAGAACATAACAGGGGTGTGCGCAGCCACAATTAAGAGTAAAACCATCTCACGGAACATCCTTCATTTCTTGAGGAAAATGTGTGATGATACCTTAAAGAGCAACTATCAATTCTGTGAAGAGATCGGCCGAGGAAGATTTGGCACGATCTCTCGTTGTTTTTCACCCATCAAGAACGAATTCTTTGCCTGCAAATCTGTCGACAAGAATCTCCTTAATGATCCAACTGACCGTGAGTGTCTTCAAAACGAAGCAAAGATTATGTCCCTCTTGTCTCCCCATCCAAACATTGTCAAACTCTTCGATGTCTACGACACTGAAGATTCTCTTGACATGGTATTAGAGCTCTGCCAGCAGTCTACTCTTTATGATCGTTTAATGAAGAGTAGTGATGACGGGTTAAGCGAAGGCAGTTGTGCGTCGATTATGAAACAGTTATTGACTGCAGTAGCGCATTGCCATAGATTTGGTATTGTGCACAGAGATATTAAGCCGGATAACATATTGTTTGATGAGATGAACCGGGTCAAGTTGGCGGATTTTGGGTCCGCTGATTGGGTTGGGGAGGAGGGGACGTTGAGTGGGGTGGTGGGTACCCCGTATTATGTGGCGCCGGAGGTAGTGATGGGGAGAGATTATAATGAGAAAGTTGATGTGTGGAGTGCTGGTGTCGTTTTGTATGTTTTGTTAGCTGGGTTTCCGCCGTTTTATGGGGAGGATGTTGAGGAGATTTTTCAGGCTGTTGTTAGAGGGAATTTGAGGTTTCCTCCTAAGGTTTTTAGAAATGTTTCCCCGGAAGCTAAGGATCTGTTGAGGAAGATGATCTGTAGAGACGTTTCTAGGAGATTTTCAGCTGAGCAAGCTCTATGTAAGCTCTTAATTATTATTTTTGAATTTGGGTAATCTTTTTGTGGATTTAAAGTGGGATTTCTTTTAATTAATGGGTTTATGAGTTAAAATACTGAAATATTTTTTATATTCTTGCAACAGTTTTCCTCTTTATAAACAGGGTTTAAGACCTTTTTTTTTACATAATCCTCTGTTTTTATGTCTGTGAATCATTACTCTTGCTCTGATGCTTTTGATAAATTGAGATTTGTTTTCTTTTGATCACAGAATTAATCAGCTAAAATGCCGAGAAGAGTTTTGTTTTTAACAATTTTCTCATGAATCAAACAGAAAATTTAGCCTTTTCGTGAGTTTGAATCACTATTTTGATGTATGTGAATCATTAGTCTCACTTTGTTGTGTTCTGTTTGAAATGCAGGGCACCCATGGATCTTGAGTGGAGGAGAGGCAGTCTCAATGGACTAATCTGCCCTTGTAAAATCCAATAAAATACCTCTCGAAGCAAGGATTGCTAATAGTTTATCACTGTGTAGTGAGCGTGTACATGCAACTGCCTAGCAAGCCCACAAGATGCTAACTTCGCCTTGTGCAGCACAAAACCCTATGGTGAAGACTTCAGAATTTCAGTTTTTTCTGATGCAAAGGACCGTGGCCTTGTTTTTCTGTTTGTTGCCTTTGTTTATGTTATGAAGAGAGAGGCTGTAGATAGTTAAGAAAAAGGTTGAGAATCCCGTCTTTCCCCTCCTCTTCTTCTTTTTTTTTTTTTTTTTGACGTGTGATGTCCGGGCCAGCTTACGCGCACCACGACTAATCCACACGGCTCACTGAACATCCTGCAAGCCCAGTGAACAGGTAAGGCACCGCGGGGGTGACAGGCGTGCATGGTGAGATTCGAACCCCTGATGCAGAGGAAGGGAACAAGCTCCTTTCACCGCTAGGCTAGAACCTCACTTGCAAGGAAGTGAGAAAGTTAAAGGACGTTTGTACTATTACTGCTTTAATATGATATGCCTACTTGCCTTTATACTCAGTTTTGTTGTGAACGAATCGTGTTCTTGTAACGTGTTAAATGTTTCGGAATCTGAGTGTTCATCTTTTGTGTTGATTTTGATGGAGGCATAGAGTAAATGCAAGCTGAGTCATGTTTTTGATGGAGGCATATGTCAAGGATATGCTATGGTGGAGGCGTGTCATAAATTTTATTGAATATTTACTTGGTTTTTAACTTTACAATCACAAGTGATTAGTCAAGAAACCCATAAATTGCTTTGAACATCGCAATTACAAAAAAAAAAAAATCTGTCTTGGCTCTCAAGTTCATGCTAACCGGCTTGGTGTTCTTCACATTGTGAGGTCAAAGATTTCTTCCTCTTTCCCATTTCCTGGCTCGAAGGATGGGATTCAGGTTGTGCAGTTGTCAAAGCTTATAGTACAAAGCATATTTTATGCAGTAAAAGCCTAGTAATTGAGAGAATAAGACATGTACCAAATCCACCTGCACTTGAGCATTGAAAACTGACAATGGCTTCTGCCCCCCCGATACTTGAATATACTTCATTAATCTTGGCAGCATCTAGTTAACGTATAGTTTTCTCTACAAGGGCATGTTTGGTTCGCTCATAATTGAGAGCAGAATTAAAATCTCCTTATAATTGAACAAGAAAAAAGATAATCCTATTTTAAGTCAAATAAAAAAAGTACTCTATTCTGTTACAAATATATTTTTGAAATAAAGAGGAGATTTAGTCTTAGTTAAAATCAAGACGTGATTTTTTTCATTTGGAATTGGATCCCATTCCTTGGCTAACCAAACAGTGCTCAAGATCAGAAAACTGTAAGTAATCCTCCACAAGTTACATTAGTTGCTTGGTAACAAGTCCTCAATTATGAGCGATGACAACTAATTTAAAATGACATTAATTATCTGGGTGTGTTTGATTCTGTATTTTAAAAATATTCTTAAAAAGTTTTAAATATTTTTTTATTTTGAATTAATATATTTTTAAGATTTTTAAATTATTTTGATGTACTAATTTTAAAAATAATTTTTTAAAAATAAAAAAATATTATTAATATATTTTTTAAATAAAAAGTATTTTAAAAGTTACACGCAAAACACGAGTGCACGGAAAAAAGCACTAGATATTATTAACATCAAAAAAATAAATAATAATTGCCTTTTAAAATATATTTTGCTCATAAAAATATTAAAAATTATTTTTATTATCATCCTGTGAAAATAATTTTTAAATATAAAAAAATAATTTTAATTTTTTTCATCAAACACTGTGGTGTAGGTACCACAATTCATATTAACTGTATTAATTCAGCAGTTATCTAGACCGAGGTCAAAATTATGCATCCCTATAAAACAGTTAAATATTGCATTGATGGACCCTAAAACTGAATTAAATATTTTAGGGCCTGCCGAAGCTGCAAATATCCAAAATAATCCAGAAAATAAAAGTAAAAATATAAACAGAGATAGACTTTTTAGCACCGGGAGGGGTGATGAGCAAGAAGCAGGAAGGTTAAGGTGGACAGGGATCAAGTGTGAAAGCGTCTTTGATAGCTTATCATAGTTCTTGGTTTTGGGAGTCTTTAGAGTTCGCATAGGACAAAACAAGTACAGGAAGGAGAGGGGAACGAGGTGTCCTTTTAACCCTTTTCCTTTCTTCTTCTTTTTATTCTTTCCTTGCGTGTAAAGCAATCACTCAACATCACTGGTCTCTTGTTAGGTCTTTTGTTAGGTATGGTAATAGACATGTAGCGTCTAAAATGATAAGTTATCTACACTCCTAGAGATTTGCCTTCTTCACGTAATCAAATGGTTGGGTTAATTATCAAATGGTTGGGTTAATTAGGTCCGGTGCCTCTTTGGGATTGGATTAATTTTTTCAATATAAGGAAGTGATTAGATGTTGTTAATATATTTTTTAGAAAAAAAAATATGTGAGAATTGATAGGATGCTAAAGACAGGTAAAAATATAATTTTAACTAAAAAATTAAGATGATATTTTTTAAAAAATATTAAAATAACAATATATTAAATTTAATCGAATCAATTTGAATTATCCTGTCAAATTCACTACATATATCATATATTAGGAAACCCTAATAATCATATAGAAAATAAATAAAAATAAATATTAAACTCAATTCTCAATTAACACAATGCTGAATTATGAGATTAAAAATTAAATTTAACTTGAAAACTGAATTAAATTAACTCGAATTAACATGTCAAATATTGGTTATGAGATTGATATAATCTTGTAGAAAACAAATCAATATAAAACATGAAATTTAATTCCCAGTCAAACAAATATTGAGCAATAAAATTAAATAAATAAATAACTTAAGTTAGCAAAGCTAGCTAATAAAACTCGTGATATAAGTAATGAGATAAAATAACTTAATAGAAAATAAACTGAAATAAATTATAAAGTTTTATAACTAGTATACTCAATGTTAAATAATAAATTTTGGTTTTATGCTGATTTTTTATTTTTAATATTTTTTCTTGTCAAGTTTTTATTTTATTTTATTTTTAAATTTCAAAGAAAAAAAATTAAATCTTATTTACAAATTATAAAATCTTGAACAAATAAGACTAAAACTTTTATATAAAAAAAAAACCATGCTCGTGGAAAAAATACACAGAGTAAATCAAGTATGTTTCATCAATAAATTAATATTCTAATCCTTCATTGATGAAACAAAAAAAATCAAAATAAAGTGAAAAAATAAAAAAATCACCTTTTATGATAAGAAATTAAATAATTAGCTAAAAAACAAAAAAAATAAAAAATTCAGCATAAAATAATAAAAAAATTATCTCAGTGTCTTCTTCTTTTAACTGTTTTTTGTTTTTTCTTATTGGACATGTGTCACGTTTATAATATAATATGTTGTCAACTTAACTAGTATCTTGAGATTTGAATATGAAGATAATACATGGTAGAGAGATCCCTTTAATCATATTTAAAATAAAAGGATCTAATTTAATGATAGAAGGATGCCTAACGTAGTTCACCCTCCATAAATTAACTGGACATACATGTAGCCTTTCGATTCTCAAACCAAGCCAAATACATAGCTGTAAAATCTGAAATGAGAAATTTAAACTTCGCTTGGAATTCATTAAACAAATTTCTGGACAGCCATGCTGATAAATTATGCAATAGGGGCTGTATCAAAGCAGTATTTTTTTTATTTTAAAAAATATTTATAATACCAATTCATCAAAATAATATAAAAATACTAAAAATATTAATTTAAAAAATATAAGAAACAAACATATCATAGTTGTTATCAAGAGTGATAATTTTTGGTCTAGTTTGATTTTTATTGAAAAAAAGAAATCAAACTGAATTTTTTTAGAAAAAATCAAAATCGATTCAAACTGATTAGTTTCAATTCTGTTAGTTTTCAGGATAAAAACTGGTTTCAACCGATCTAACTTAGTTTTTTTTTATTTTTTTTATTTTGATTTGGTTTGATTTTTTTGATTTCAGACTTATAAAATCAAACAAAATTAGTTAATTTTTTTTTCATGATTAGATTTTTTTTTTATTTTCCTGGGTTTTTAGTTTTTGTAGTTGCCCCTAATTGTTATCAACTTCTTTGAAAGTGGGACAAAAAAAATTAATATTATTTTTTATTTAAAAATACATCAGATAATATTTTATTATTTTTTTTAAATTTATTTTTAATATCAATATATTAAAAAAATTCAAATCACTAAAAAAATTAATTTAAAACTAAACATATTTTAGAACTTTCAAAAATATAGTTCCGTAGTCAAGAAGAGGTGCAGTGCTGAACCTAAACTACGAAAAAGGAAATTAAAGACAACTAATCAGACACCAACTTGCCATGTGCGAACCAGTAGAAGTTGGGGAGCTAGCCAGTTTTTTCCTGTCTCCTTCAACACTATTTCTTGTCCGAGCATTTCAGCTTTCATGAACTCATTGATTGCCAACTGGCAATTTGCTATCTTGTCGTTAAAACAGATAATACTAAACATGATTATTTTTTATTTGATTTGATCCTGAATTAAAAAATATAACTAAACTGAATTTATTTATTTTAATTCAGACCGACACCAATTCAGACACTTGACGGGAGCATTTCATCGGTAGCCCTCGTTTGGGACTGCAATCCAAAAGAAAATCGGCTAAAATTAAAAAAAAAACTAATTAATTTTTTTTATGTTTTTAAATTATGTTGATATTTTTAAATAAAAAATACTTTAAAAACTTCATTAATAACACCGGTGTTAAAGTACTCTACTAGTCAAAGACAGATTTCCGAATACGACAAGACTCTACTAAGCATCTTTTAATTTTTTTAACATGGAGTCCATGATGGCATGATATGCAGTTATCATGCCATTCTCTCACCTTTTGTTCGCCAGGCAAAGTGGAATTTGCCACAATGATGTTTTATCAAGGACTGTCATTCCACGCAAACAAAGTTACTTTATAAAACCGCTTCACAAACCTCTTTAGATATATATATATATATATATAGTCAAGTACTAGAAATGTTTTGACTTATTTTTTATTATATAATTAAATATAAAAAAATAGCTTATTTTTGAAGGATTGACTTTTTATAAAAATCACTTTCCCAGAAAAATTCAACAAATAGACAGAGCATAAAAACATCTTTAGTATTTTCATCATTTTTACAGTGTAAAGATATATGAAAATAATTAAAATAAAATAAAGACATGTTTTTTTATTTTATGCTCTAGAAATATAAATAATTATCTCAAAAACATGTTCATTTGCATTCTCTAATTAAGCACATTTTTATTTATCATTTTTATTCTAAAATGGTAATTAAATGTAACCTTAGAATAGAATAATCTATTTAGTTTGCTGAACAATATGTTGGTAAGTTACCCTTACAAAAAGTGAAACTAGTTGGAAATTTAGCTGGGCAGGTCGGAGGACGCTGTAGTGCAAGGATCTTGATACGTCTCATGAAACGGGAAACAAAATTATGAACCTTGACTAATATACGTCTCTTGTAGTGAAAGTTAACTGTGTTCAAGATTTATTAAAAATTTTGGAAAAACGATTTTCTTGAAACTAATACGGCCTAAACATATTTTTTAAAAAAATCAAAATTTTAATGGGTCATTCTAGAATCAAATGGAAGTGTAGAATTGGAGTAATATATACTCTGGTACAAGAAACCTTTCTCCTTTAAAATGTCCAAGAGGGTTTTTGTTAATATATATAATAATTCGAGACTGTGTCTACAAGAAAATCTGTTTGTTTTTGTATTTAAAAAATATTTTTTTAAAAAATTAAATTAAATTTTATTTTTTATTTTAAATTAATATTTTTTTAATAATTTTAGATTATTTTGATATACTAATATTAAAAATAATTTAAAAAATAATAAAATTTTATTTTAATATATTTTTAAATAAAAATTACTATAAAAAATAACCAGTACTCTTGAAATGTAAACAGAATACAAGTAAACCACCTGACTGGAGCATTTCAATGGTCGTGTACAAGTACTCAATTAGTCAAGACAGATTTCTCTACTAAGCATCTTGTAAATTTTTTTTTAATTTTTTTTAATATGTAGTCAATATTGGCATGATTTGCACTTATCATGCAATTCTCTGACCTATTACTGTTCACGAGCCATGTTTTGGCAAAGACTGCCTGCCATTCAAGCCAAGCTTCAACGCAAAGAACGTTACTTCAGTTTTTGTTCGTTGTCTCGGTGCAAAGACATATGAAAATATATAATTAAAACAAAAGGAACATTTGTTTTTTTTTATATTTTAAAATGATAAAAATTATTTTAAAACTAATTTCGAAATATATTTATCCATGTTCTTCCAAACAAACATTTTTATATCTTTTTTATAGCTATTACTTTTATTCTAAGATTTTAACTAAATGCAATTTTAAAAATAAAATCAAGGAAAAAATCAACTTGTATATGTACAGCACTTGCGATACTTGCACGTTCTGGTTGCCTCAGACACGATAAAAAAAATATTTAAAAATATTTTTAAAATTTTTAATATCAACATATAATACGATAAAAAAATTAAAAATTAAAAAAGCACGGTCTCATCGAAATTCTAAACAGTATTTAACGTGAGAAAAAAAAATTGCAAGTTACGAGGAAGGCAGGAGATAGGTGGAGTAGCATATCAAGAAAAGTAACCGAGACCTTGCTGTCCTGTCCTGTCCTGTACCGTGATAAAGTAGTTTAGCCTTCCTTCCTTTACGACCATCCCCTTGATGTACGGTTAAGTGATTCAGTTTGGTTGGAATTTGGAACACAAAAGGCACATGTCCTTTTGACTTTTTAACACTATGCTTCCTGTCTTCCACTTCAATTTCTCCTGCTCTGGTTTCCTTTCCATGTGACTCGTCGGTTACTTTCCAATCTTGAATCATAAGTGTAACTTTTGTTTTTCTTACCGAGGGCTAGTCTATATTTGATGAAACAGGAACCAAACCGACATGTCTCCTTAAATGATTTTTTATTTCTTTTTTAGCAACATAAATAAATACTTGAAAATGGTGAACCAAAATAAGGATAATCCCTTTATTTTCCTTTACGTAGAATCAAAGAGTAATTGTGCGCCAAATTTAAGGTGATAAATAAGTAATTAGCGATACCTTTTTAATTATTATTTGGGTTCACTTTTAAAAAATAAATATAATTAGAAAAAATTCCAAGTAAAGATATTCTTAGAATTTTTTATGGACCTTAAGTTTTATTTATTTTTATTTTTTCAAGGTAAGCGTAATTAATAAACACCACTGAATACTGATGGAGTACCAGTTTTTTTTTTAAAAAATTCAACTGGTTTATAAATGATAGAAAAACGTAAATTAATTATGTGAAAAAAGAGAGCAGGCACCAATGATTTTCTAAAACAATATGATATCTGGCATGAGTTATAGAGTCAATATTCACACCGCCCAGCCGGCTTTGTAATCAAATGGGGGGCTTGAATTATTGGAGAGATATTTGGGGATTAAAATAGATTAATTTGAAGGGATTAATTCAATATATAACATATTATAAAATCCAATTTCAAATTTAGAATCTAAAGCCCGTTGGACAAGCAGCCAGCCGACCTAAACCAAAACCAAAACCAAAACCATGTAACAAAAATGTCCGATTAGCAGACCTTGAATCTGACGTGGATTAGTGTGTACGGCTCACTTGGTTTGCTTGCATGATATGATAGCTGTGCCCTAGAACAAGACTCCCTTGAGAACCCCTTTTTTTCCCATCACTGCTAGAGAAACTGGCAACTACACACAGCTTCATAGCCAGAAAGCCTTCTCTCCCGACCAACAACAGCTTCCAGTACTTGAAAGGTTCTCTGCTTAAGTCCTCTTGCAAATTTTAGACTTTATAGCTCTTACCACTTTCATCCTCAATCCACCTCCGCAAGAAATCTCCCGAGCTACGATTTTTTTGTTATAAATCAAAAGAGACTCGGAGGGCTGAGCCCAGTACAAGAGTGCAGAGTACCGATTAATAGCATAACTAGCATAAAGACATGTTAATAGTGAAAAAAAATAAAAACCGATTAATAGTATAACTAGCTTAAAGACATGTTAATGGTGAAAAAAAATAAAAGCCATGGCCATTTAAGCCCCACACAAACAGCCAAGCTTCTCTCTTCTCTTCCCCGCTAGCTCAACACACATCCTCTCACACATTCTACCTCCCACACGCTTTCTCCTCTCTCACACCCCCCTCTCCTTTTCTCTCTTCCCCTGTCTTCTTTCTCTTTCCTTTTAACCATCACACAAGACACCTCGATATTTATTCTGAATATATCAGTGATGCCTCGCTCATAAAATTTTCCATGCAGAGCAGATCACTTCTCTTGACCAATAGTTCTCTACTCGTACTTCTCCTCCAATGCAGCAATATCAAGCATTAACCACTCCAATGATAATGATACCACCCTTGCTCATATTTTCTTGGGGCTCCTAATAGAAAATCTACCATCACCTGATAAGCTCAATATCATACTGACTTCTTTTGCGGAATACACTCAGGTTGAAAGATTCCCTGCAAATGATAGCGAAACCTCTCTGCACTCTCAGGTTTCATCCCAATTGAGATCTGAGAATTTTGGTCAGACAAAGCTAGCTAGAATTTCCATAGGACTAGTTCTTGCTATAATACCAATGCTTCTCCACGCCCAATTCAAAAGCGGTTCCAGTTTTCAGTCACTACATACCTGAGAGGCTAGAGACGTATGGACAATTAGGTCCTGGAAATCTCTACTCTCGGAGAAAAACAAAATCCTGGGGAATCTTTCTTTCATGGAACGACATATGCATGATCGAAACCAGAGCAATCACGGAGAACAGCAAGCATTCAATTTTGGTAATGAAACTTCCAGTCATCATGCATCCTCATCTTCAGTTATATGTAACACCGCAACGGGGAAGGGGATTTGAACGGAGTATATACCAGGTCAAGTCAGCACAAGCATGCCACGCAAGATAGTGCCAAATCACCGGCAAGCCACGGATTTCTTTAAACCCATGATTCTAGCCACGGCATTAGAATCATTCCTCCATGCAAAAAGTTGCAGTCTTCACTTGGCAATGAGAAAATAACTGGCCTTTTCAGAACCTCACAACAAAAGACGATGCACACAATGACAACATAGAAAGTGGGGCACCTCTTCAGTCTTTACGGATTATTAGACCAGTCCATTTCCTTGTGTTTGCAGCTTTCTTCAAATTCAATGGTGGTCTTGAGAATAAAACATAAAAATAGTTAAAACCAAGTCCATGATGCTTGCCCAGAATCATGAGTATATTGTTTCGAACTTTCAACATGGTTCAGAGTCTCACACATGGGCAGAACAATAAGAGCAACATGGAAATAATTCATAGCAGCAATTCTAGCAGCTATAAGTGTACAACCAAGAAGAGAAGGAAACCTCTGCCTTCTACCTTCCAACTTTATATAAGGAAAACAATCTGTTGCATCTAAATCCCCCCCCCCCAATTTATACAATTTCAGCATATAATTATGAAATTAAATGGACCTTGAATTCCTGTCACAGCAATCTCAGCATGTTCATGATCCAATTAAGCTTGATCTCTAAGTGCAAATCCAATAGTCATGCTCTAGTGCCAAGGAAGGACTGCAAAACCAGAAGCAAAACAGATAAGACAGAAATTATACGTAAAAAGTAAAATACAGTAACATGCACGCGCATGTCAAATGCAACAAAGATAAAATACATGTAAGGCAGTTAACATGCTGTTCAATATCATCAAACTTTCAGCATAGCATACTAAACACATGCAAGCCAAATAATCCAAACACTTCGGACTCTCTTATAGAATAAAACAAACTTTATGAGTTGAATCATTTTTTCCTACTTGAAAGCTTTAATTTTTTTCTTGAAAGGCAGAAATTTTTTTATCCATGACAAAAGAATAAATTTCCCTGAAACTACCCAAATCCTCTTTCCTTGACCAATACCACAAACAAGCCATCTTAAGTACCATTTTCCAACTCCAACTCTACAGTTGCTCCACCAGAATATCTGATAATTCTAAATGGTGGCACATTTATCTCGAATCAACTGGTGTACAGGTGAGAGTTCAAGTATTAACTGTACATTTTATTCTTATTGAAGAAAAGAAGAATTACATTTACAAGTATCAGGATATCCACAAAAGTGTAGAGGAGAAAAACTAGTATTCAAATTGTAAATGATGAACCATTTCTTAGGTTTCTTTAAACCTTCTGATACATGGGAAAATGGCTGGGATACTGCTTTAAAATACAAGCCAAAGCTTTTCCCCTTCTAAAAGTAGTAAAGTTGTCCCAGATAAAAACTGTAAAGGTATACACTCAAATCACTTTCAAAAGGATAACCATGAAAAATGGAAAGCTCTGGCAGAGCATAAAAAAGAATAACACTAATCACTTCTCCTCTTGAATATCTTGACCAAAATATTTGAACAAATAGATGAACTACAAACTTGAAAGGGTACATCATCATACAATTAACATCGAGTACTCTAGTTGCCTATCTAAAAACTCCGATAGGAAAACACAGCATTTCACGCTTTTCTCAGTAATGCATTTACCTTGACTCCTGGTGGAGGGTTTCCAGGCTTAGCTGTAGTTGTGCTCCCAAAAAGACCAGCTCCAGTTGAAGTGTTTCCAGCCTTTTTCTTATCAGCAGGCTTTAATATTTGAAAAGAACACATCAAGGTCTCATCCACGCTCATCATAGCACCAGCATTATCAAACTCCCCACAGTAATTAGGCGCTGAAAATATAGTTACAAGTTGTCGGTTGGCAAAGAACTCATATCCATCCTCCACAACCTGCAACACACATTTGGAAAGAGCAAATTTCAGTAATAACTCAAAGTTTTCATAGAACGGACAGTGGAGTTAAAAATTTATCTGGAAAGTTTTGGAGAATATTTTCTTGGGTCAATACTGCAGTGGTCAATTGGCTCAAAAGCCACTCCAAAAGTAAGTACAGCTCCCAAAAGGAAGTGAACAATTCAACAAAGGATGGCCCTAGATTGTTTATTTGTAACAGCCCCACAAGTAATAGTGTAAAGGATATGAATTCAACTAGAAGCCTGCCTAAGAGAAAGTGAAATGCTGTAACAGGTCAAACCTGGTGGGCACGGCAAATAAGATCCAAATCCTGCTTCTGAAGAAACTCTGTCACCTTGTCAGGACCAAATGTATATGAAACTCCCCTGTCATTCATCCCCCAACCTTGAACATCTTTACTCGGATCTGACCAGAGAAGATCACAAAGCAAACCCGTGTCCGGGACATCAGTCGGGCGCTGTAAGTTTCGAATCTGATCCAAATGATTTAGTTCTGGAGACAAACCCCCATGCATGCAGAGAATCTTCTCATCAATTAGCGCAGCCACTGGTAGGCAATTAAAACAATCTGTGAACGTCTTCCATAGCCTAACATTAAACCTTCTCTTACACTCATCATAAAAACCATATATGCGGTTTATAGAAGCACATTCATGGTTTCCCCTCAAGAGGAAAAAGTTTTCTGGGTATTTTATCTTATAAGCAAGTAGAAGACATATTGTCTCTAGGCTTTGCTTGCCTCGATCCACATAGTCCCCCAAAAATAAGTAGTTTGCATGAGGAGGGAAACCACCATATTCAAATAGCCTTAGAAGATCAGAATATTGACCATGGATATCACCTGCATGACACAAGCAGAGGTCATCAACAATTGAAAATTCCTTAACAAGGGGAGAAATTCAGTGACACGTTAAGATTATAATTCTTTCCTCCGTTAAATATTAATTATCCTGATTGTTCTCAGCCAACCAGCTGACTCATCAAGTCCATTGTCTCATACAAGCATATAACATATTTCAAATCAAAGACTTGGAAACCACACAAGAGTACAATATGCAAAAATCCAACACCAATGCATCATCATCCAGCAAAAATAAATGGGAGATTTGATCATTCATCAAGCACATAAACCATAGTAGAATGTTCTTAAGGATATGTGTGGTACAACCGTAATGAAGTTAAAGTTAACCATAGTAGAATGTTCTTAAGGATATATGTGTGGTACAAACGTAATGAGGTTAAAGTTACCATGGGAAAGAGGTGAATTATTAAGTGGAGAGACATTAACCCACAAATTTGTTTTTGGAAAGTAAAATTTAATCTCTTAAGGAATACTTTTTTTCTTTTCATTCTCTCTTTCCTTTTCTCATAAGACACCAAATTATCCCCTCTTTCCACTAACAATTTACCCTTCAATTTATTAACACACCAAGCATCTTAAAAAACTAATCTTTCCACTCTCAACAATTACTTCACAAAATTTCTCCTTCAACTTTTAGCCTTGCACCAAATGCAATACCATCCATAGATAAGTAAAACGCCAACTCAAAGTCCAAAATGGTTTTAAACCCAGCTCTAGCCAATTAGATTAATAGCTGTCCCAAAAAAGAAATGGCAATAATTAGGAGTTATAACCAAGAAGTTTCATGTCAAAGTAACGGAGAGCAACAAAGACCAAGGCCTGTTAGTTCAATTTTGGGATGGGTAAATGAAACTACAGGAGATGAAGAGCTGCTCCATGGTAAAGCCAAGGCCCAGATGGCCAAAAAGAAATAATTAAGGTATTACAGAAATCACATGCACAGCATTTTCAAGTAGATTGCTGCAAATTCACAGTTTATGAATCGGAAATGCCATGCAGCTTTTTCTCTACATGAAAAATGTCTTTCAGAAGACACTTTAACAAAGAAACTAGAATGTATGGTTAAATATATTACATAACAGAGAATAAGGGTTCATTTACTCAGCAAACATCGCTAAACATGGAACATGCTCATCAAGAGGGAGGTTGTGATGGTCGGTTTAATACATTGAAAACTCAAGTAATTGAAAAAATTACTTGATCAAAGGGATCAATATAAGGCATCATTCAAAATTCTCTCAAATGGAAACTAAAAACCATGTAGAGTAAAATACCATGCTACAAAAATAAGTAGGAAATTATGTGAATTTTTTACAGATTTTTGAGGTCAAATAACAAAAATCCATAACTATTTATTAAAACACAAACTCCATAAAACCCTTTGATTGACTATCATATCCTTAATACAATATTAACAATATAATACACACACATACATGCCAATATTTACAAGTAATTTCAACCTCATCTCTAATTAAGAAAAAGGTGATTAGTGGTAAAATTCTTAGAAAGAAAATTATTATTTTCTAAAAAATAGACTATTTTTTAGGATGAATCCAAAAATACAGATTAATCCCTTTTTAAATTGTATTTTTATTCATGAATTATATAAAAACATTAAAAAAAGACATAAAATAAGCAACTCAAATTACTCATACACTATATAAGACTATATTAGCACTTTACTTTGACTACCAAAACTCTAAAAAGCTTAAAAATAAGCCAATAAAAAACATGAAGTATTAGAATCAGAAAATGATTAAATTACACCAAAATATTAAATTGAATCCTAAGTTATTATTTGTTATCGTCTTACAATTATTTTTACTCTTTTAAACAAATGCTAGTAACATTAAAAAAAATGCGAGATTTATTGAAAATATAATTTACAAAATTTGTATTCATTTATATATTTTTTAATTTATAATCATGTCACATATAATTAATTCAAAAGAACTTTTCAAAAATAAAAAAGGTTCGTAATAATATAATGTTAAGTGAAAATCTTTCGGTGATTATCATTTTTAAGAGTTATATATATTTATCCTACCTATTAATTATTATTTTTTGCAAGATAATTCAATTGTATAATTAATTTTTATTTAATTACAATTATAAATTATATTTTATGACTAAAAAATTAAACAAATTAAATTAATTATAATCAACAAAATCATATAAGGTTATTCAAACATGTTTATTTAATAAACATTCAAATTTGACTATTGATAAATAATTCTAAACAATCTATTAAAATATACAAAATTTGTATTGAAAATTATAAATTATATTTTCTTTTCAATTAATTTACAAGATAATTCAATTGTATAATTAATTTTTATTTAATTACAATTATAAATTATATTTGATGACTCAAGAATTAAAAAAATTAAATTAATTATAATCAACAAAATCATATAAGGTTATTCAAACATGTTTATTTAATAAACATTCAAATTTGACCATTGATAAATAATTCTAAACAATCTACAATCTATTAAAAATTTGATGAAGAAAAAAAATTACCATATATTAATTAAATAAAACCCGTGAAAGTGATAGGTATTGGTACTAAAAAGTATATGATTCACGTTTTGATAGTATTAAGCCATTTACATTGATTATTATTAGACTTCTGTATCTAAAATCGAAAAGCAGACAGCAACCTTTCTTTGACATCTAAGAAACTATAAACCTCACAGGTATTCAATCAGTCATAAAATAAAAATACCAAAAGAATAGGACAGGAAATACTAATTAGCATTAAATAGCCAAACTAGCAATGATGCAGGTGTTTTAGAGCAAAACTGCCGAGTACTATGTAATAGCTAGTCTGCAATCAAAATCCTGAGCGAGTTCTGCCCCATGTTACCTAGAGAATAGTACACAATTTGCTACCCCCAAAACATGGTACAAAGGGAGTAGGCTTAGTAGGCTCGTCATTTCAAGTCGTGGTTCATTTTTTATTGGTGCATGTAGACCCCCCCCCCAAAAAAAAAAAAAAAAACCTTTGATCTTCTCCAGGGTCAGCTGTGTATAATTTTTCTCTAGGGGAAGAAATTGAAAAGACCAACCTAAATACGTGATATTTTAGATTTCCATCGAGAATAGATTTCTGCAAATCAGAATATTTCGTTTCTTATTTAAGTATTACTTTTATATTTAAACTCTAATACGTGTAAATCCACTGTAAACTACTAAAAAAAAAAAAGATCCCCGGTTTTCAAGATCAGGATAGCGATTCCAGGGGAGGGAACTAGTTAAATAACTCTGGTCCTGCCATACAGTACTAATAGGAATACCAACATGCACCAAATGAAGCCCAAGGTCATGGAAGACAAATAGACAAGGAAAAACAACTCCATAACAATCTTTTCCCCCAAAAAAAAAACCTAAAAGGGATATGTGAACCCTTAGTACAGGAGATAAATTCATACAAGCATACACATTAGCACCAAATAAAAAATAACAAAAGAAAGCATGAATCAGCATTTCAAATAAAATTCATTAGATCAACCACCAACGTATTTTGGGCAAATGAATGTCCTCATAAAGGATCTTCTAACACTTCACAACAAGAGAAAACAGGCACGCAATTGTTCCACCAATCAATGAAGAGAGAACTTAGTGCACCCAACCAATCACACATTGCAATGTCTGCAGCATATTTTTCATAATCATTCCTGCATGCCAAAATGTGATTTTGCCATCTACAAATACATAGAAAACGTGATGCATAACTTAGTTATGGGGATAATAATTAGAAGGCCCCAAAATTTTGTTATTGTGACAAGAATTTGCATTTCACTGAAAAAGAATCATAATGCAAGCCAGCATTTATGAGTTCAGATTCTTTAAGTAACTCTTTCTTTCTTTCGTACAAGGCTACTGGACCTTAATCAGCTATAATACGCATTTTGGCTGTAGTTCTTGATTCAACTGGATTACTATCTAGACATATTGAGAACTCCTAATCTTGATAAGTTTATGAAATGTAAACTTCAGTTCACAATCTTGCCAAAGTATGTCAATATGCATTTTAAATGCATCCAAAGCATGCACAAGCCAGTAAGATCCATCTATCAATAAAAATCAAACAAAACAAACATACCAAAAAAGAAGTAATCCAACAATGCCCCAAGCTGGGCTCACTTAAAGCACAAAAAATAGAAAAGAAGAAGCAATGATGGGTTGCAAGCCACAAACTTGAGTGGACAAAAATAACTCACAAACTAAACAATCATAAAGCTCCCAGTTCACAAGCTACTCCCAAGTACCAAGTGCAATTGGCAAAATTTTCTCCAGAAATTATACAAGCATGAAAAGATAAAGTAGCCAGACATGGCGTATCGAGTAAAGCCAACTTCGTCAGGGCAGAAGTTAGGATTTTTCTCAGTTGTGATACAATAAACCCCTACTAAATCACAAATAAGTGGCAACCTTCAGTTTCAGGTAACACAAATCCAAACCGACTCTCCACGGATTCATCAAAAGATAACCAAGAATCACCAAAAGGCACTTTAATGAAGCACTCCAGCCAATCCAAAACCACAAACTAGTAAACACCAAATAAGCTTCTTGTAAATTTTTAACCTTTCATTTAAACAAAAACACAAGTCCAGAATAAGCTATAAAATCACACCCAGTACACAAAAGAATCCTACAAAATCAACAAAATGGAGTTCATCAAAGACGCTCCACGTCTTACTAGGGTCATCAAAGACACAATCTTTACATCATAAAACAATCCCGAATTCAAAAATTAAAGGGAAAAACCCTCCAAACCTTAGAAAATAAATAAATAAACATGGTAAAGTGAGTATAGAAATGACAAAAACTCAGACGGGATGCCAAAATAAAAACATGAGACCTTCTTAATATGCTCAAAAACACAAAAAGAAAGTAAATTTAAAGACAGAAAAATACCACAAATCTTGATGGATGCTTCAAGCTCCAGCAAATTAGGCTGTTGCAAGAAAATCTCTCTAGAGACCACACAAAGTTGTCGGATCTCAGACTCTGATAACTGAACCTGCTTCCCGGGTTTGCCTCTGACCTCTAATAACCTCTTGATTATATCATCAAGAACTGCTTGCTCCATTTTTTTTTCTCAAAAAAGTAGTATTCTTTTCTTAAATTCTTGTAAATTTCAAGACTTTAACGGTAAGAAGTCAACGGGTATGATTCTTGAGGGATGGAGAGAGTGAAGGGGCATGAGGAGGAGATGGAGGGGAAAGAGAGTGAAGGAATGATAGCATGATGGTCTTTTTGGAGATGAATAGAAATGGCGCAGAAGGCTGTCGTTTTGTATAGGTTGGGGCAGAAATTGTGGATTTCTTTAGGGGCTGGGGGCTGGGTTTGTTTCAAAGGAGAAAAGGTTGAAAATTCTTTTGTAGAGAGAGAGAGAGAGAGAGCAACTGAGCTGACCTAACTGAAGAGAGAGAGAGGGAGGGAGAGAGGATAAAAGAGAGTGGGCTGTGTATGTTGTGAGCATTTGCTAAATTTCCTGAGTGGAAAATTTCTTATCTTGAGATTGCAAAGAGTGTTCTTCCTTTTCATTTGCAAAGAGTGGAAAATTAGCCATTCTTTTCACGTGATCTCTGTATAAGAAAGAATAAAATTAGAAAAATCTCAGCCAAAAAAATAAGAAATTGTTCTTTGATTATGTTTTTTTTGATAGCATCAATACTTTTGTAAGCATTTACCTTAGATACACAGCAAGCATGCAAAATAGTCATCCCATCTACGGGGATTAAAAAAAAAAAAAAACAAGAAATTGGCCGGTGATGAGTGTTCGTTTCTTTTCTTGATTTTCTAGATTTGGATTCTTGAAAAAATTATTAAATTTATATGAATGAGTTAAGTTGATGTGGGAGATTGTTAAGGGACTCACGATTTAATCTCTGTTGATATGCAAACTGATTAGAAAATATGTTTATTGCCAGAAATACACACACACACAAGTAGAGATGGAAAGACGTCTTTAAGGGCTTCTGGTCCTGAAAACATTAACGGTTTTTGGTTTTATAGTTCATGTATTTTTTTAAAATATTTTCAATATAATAACATTAAAAACATCAAATATTTTTTCAATGCAAATCTATTTTATAAAAAACATTTAAAAACAAAAGCTGATGTGGGGCCATTTGTTATTACCGGTATATTTATTTAAAAAATAATTTTTTATTTTATTTATTTAACATTTTAAAATTATTTTAATACTATAACATTAAAATCATTAAAAAATATAAATTAAATATATTTTTAATAATTATTTAAAAACGAAAACTGAAAAAAAAAAGCGAGAACAATAAATTTTAAAAAATAATTAACATATCAAAACAAAACACTATCAAACTCGCAATGAAGCGAACTAATGGCAGGTAAAGTGAGGCTTGAAGTTACTGATGGGCCCATAAAGCTAGTCGCTCATGAAACCATTTGATCTGATATTTTTAGGTCATTTTAATATAACAATATTAAAAATAAGTTTTTTAAAATATAAATATTATTTTAATATATTTTTAAATAAAAAATATTTTAAAAACAACTAATAAAACTACCGAACTTTCAATTGTGGGGCCACTTGGAGTTTGTTATGGGCCCATAAAGCTAGTGTCACGTAGCACTCCAAGTTTTCGGTATCGGAAATCTAAAGCACATAAACCGAACACAGATGTATGTCCAGGTTTTGGTCTTTGGTCGGAGAAAACCTTTGAAAATGACTGCCTGGCAACTTGTAGTTTGAGGTCGTTCTATCCTATGTTTTAACAGCTTTCTAGTTTATTTATTTATGTTTTTTCTCAGTTGCATCTTTGTTGTTAAAGTTTAGGTATTTTTTTATATAGTAATTTTTATTTAAAAATAATGTATTTTTATTATTTTAAATTTATTTTTTATATCAGTATATTAAAATTATTAAAAAATTATTTTCAAAAATAAATTTTTAAAAACCAAAACAAATACGATCTTAAGCTTTTGGTATATTTATTAATAAAGTCTATCGAGGATAGATATACCTACTAGCTAGCTCTTTGAAAATAACAATTACTAATCAATATTTGGATTATTTCTATAGTAATGATTATTTTTTAATATATTTTTTTTATTTAAAAATATATTAAAATAATATATTTTTATTATTTTAAATTTATCTTTCACATCAATAAATTACTACCACGATTCAATACTATAAAAATATTTATTTTAAAAAATAATTTAAAAATATGTTTTGAAGACCAAAGCAAACACGATCTTTTGATATATTTATTAATAAAGTTCACTGAAGATAGATACACCTACTAACTAGCTCTTTGAAAGTAACAATTGGTAATCAGAAATTGCCATCTTCATTTGCATGGAATCAGTCTCTCCATAGCATTAGGTGAAATGACTGAATCGAAGATTGAATGGTAGAAGATTTGGTGAATTTGAACCAATTATGCCTTGAAGAAGGGGGAAAAAAGGAAGAATAAATATTTGCACCATTCCTCAACAATTCAACTACACAAGCAATCATCCTTTCAAGGTCATGATACTAACACGCTACCAATAGAGCAGCTAAGATGAGCTTTCCATGCGCTGCTCGTACAAGAGGTTGAAAATTCGAGCAGTGCCTATCACGCCATATAATTGTACAAGTTTTTATTATATAATGACAATTATTATAGAGAATATTAACCTTCTATTCCAACATAAAAATGATTAAAATATTTTAAATAAAAAAAAGGGGTGATGCAGACATGAGAGTTCAAGAGTTTGCTTCTCTTTCCATGTGTTGTTAAAAAATACAACTATGACGTTATTTCGTTAGCTCAACTGGGATTAATATTTGGGATTTCAAATAATGTTAACTTAATATCATACATTAAGGTTAATGGGAAAGGTCCAATCATGTGCGTTGCCTGGGCTAGCAATGAAAAGTTCACTGATTGGCTTCCAATTTCGGACAAAAAGACAGAACACAAAATTAATTTTACTAATTTTGGCAAATGCCAATCAAGCTTTTACAGTCACAATTCTAGGTGGTAGAACTTATTGGCATCTTTTTCCTGTAGTTTTCATTAATTACTTGATATTATATTGAATTATTACTGCTCGATTTGAGAGAGTAAAGTCAACGGTTAAAAATTATCACAGCCATTTAGTTATTGCACTTGATTGTTATTATTATGTCACCGTCTTGTCAATGTGACTTCATCGGGAGTCTGGAATTGTTTATAGATATTTTTTAAAAAATATATTAATAATTGATATTTTTCAGGGGTTTTGGATGATTTTAATGTATTAATATTTAAAATTAAAAGAAAAATATTTTAATATATCTTCAAGTAAAAATTTATTTTAAAAACACCATGCATCACAATCTTAAATCAACATTTTTATTTATTTTTTACTTTTCCTCTGGAATAATAATTAACTTTAATTTAAATGGAACTTGATCTTGCATGATTCCTGAGTCCATCCTGTATTAGAATTCTCAGGTAACTGTACTATTTTTGGCAAGTGACAAGCACCCCACTGGCCTTTTTTTAATATAACTTAAACTTTATATTTATTTTTTTAAAATTATCATTTTAAATTTTATAAATTATTAAATATTTATATATTTTAAAGCTCATGAGATTAATTGAAATACATGTAATCAATATTAATCAATAAAAATAAATAAAAAAGCTTTTTTCCCCGTAGTGCTAATTAAACAAAATGGTGTAGTGTATTCTTCCATAAATTTACTGTTTGATTGAAAAAGAAAAATCAACTGAGGATGATAATTATCATAACAAATAATAAAGAGGACTGCACAGTATAAGGAGTAGAAACTGTTGGTAAAAAATGGACACTGCAAGACTGATCATTTCTGATCATCATTTGTACGTCTACGATATGAACTGGTATATAACATTAATTGAACAGATACATGTTCTCCCGTGTGGTTGTAAATATATTTGCATCTCATCTCTTTTTTTTTCTTTTTTCTTTTTAATTCTATTTTGACTGCTAAAACATCTCTAGAATGAACTAGTCTTGGTGCAATCGCTTCATCAGCGGACTAAACTATTTTTTTTATAAAAAATAATATTTCTGTATTGAGATTGATTTAAAAATGATATAAATAACTAATCTTGATAAATTTTGCTAATTAAAGTTAATCCAATATTGTTTATTTTTTTTTCAATTCATGCTGCTCGCATCGAAGAAGGAGATAATAAAAAATAAAATTATATGGCTGAAATTTATTTTTAACTATTAGGAGCTATTGCATGCACAAGTGGCCATAGTATGTTAATAATTTTTTTAATTTTAAAAAATATTTAAATATTAAATTATGTTGTTATTCTCAATTAAACCTACAGTTAACAAAAAAAAGACTAAAGAACTTTGATACCCCTTGCCCAGATTTCTAACGTTTCTTGGATTTAAGGGCATGTGTGTAATTTAAATATTTATAAAAAATAAAAATATTAAGATACTCTTGCCCATGTTGTGCTGATTTTTTTATCCTTGGAGGTATTTTTTTATTTTACTATAATAAAAAATATTAAACAAACAAAAATATTATTGACTATATCTATAATGATAAACAGTATAATACCCTTAGCTCCAGACATTTTCTTTTTTTTAAGCCATATATATCACTTGACTATTACAATGAATAATGAATTATTCATTTAATTATGCAACGTTTTTTTTAGTTATTTTTTTTTATTTTTTTTTATTTTTTTTATTATTATTAATATCATTGCTATTACTATTATAATCATTACCATCAATATTATTGTTATTGTTATTATTGTCATCATCACTATTATTATTATCATAATTATCACTATTATTACTGCTGCTACTATTATTATTGATAATATTATTAACAAAATTATTATTATTTTTATTGTTATTATTATAAAATATATAAACTTGGCTTGAAGGCTATTATTATTATAATCATCACCATCGCCATCATTATATTTTTTTTTGGCAATTTTTTTTTTACCATTTGATTATATTTGCACTTTGTTTCTTGATATTGACATGCACAATCTAGATTCTATTGGTGAATAACTATGCTATTTTTATTTTCAAGATTATTTTTATTATTTTCTTATTACCCATTTAATATATTACTGTTATATCTAATTACCTATTTTATTTAACTAGGAGGCTACATCCAATACATTTAGATTCATACAGTACATTTAATTTATATAATATTTTTATATATTTGATTTTTTATTCCATTTTACTTAAATAGAGTTTAAATTTATATTCATTTAGAATTTAGTAAAAAATGTAACTTGTAATTTCTTATTCTAAAATTAGAATTTGGAATAATTTACTATTATTGTTATTATAACAAAAAAACATAAACTTAATTTGAAGAATAAAATTTAAGACCATAAAAAACTTTGACAGGAGAATAAAAAATAAAATAGAAAATCAAAAGAAAAAACACCAAATTAAAATTATTATTATTCTCGTTGAAGATAAAAAATAAAAAATCATGACACGAGGGATAAAATTAAAACCCATAAATATTTTGACAAAAGAAAAACCCATAAATATTTTGACAAAAGAGGAAAGGAAAATAAATAAAGAATCAAAAGTAAAAGGAGTGAATTGAAAAACTAACATTTACAAATTAAAATCAAAGGATTCAATTAAAAATAAATAAAGCCTAAAAAAACAATTAAAATATTAAAATATCAAAATTAAAAAGACTGAACATGAAACACTAACAACAATAAATATCAAAATTGATTTTATAAGATATAAAAGATAACAAATCAGTCATTTTTAGATGTCACTAGTCACTAATAAAGAAAGAAAATATAAAGGGGAATTAAATGAGATTGTGAAAGCTCACTTTACACTATTCGAGGGATGCTACATGTACTACTCAAAGTATACGATATTTTTTGTGCGCCGATACGTACTAAAAATACACCAATAATTATTTAAATTTAAAAATTATAAATTAAATACCAAAGTCCATCACAACTCTCAACCAAGTTAATAATTATAAAAAAATAGAGAAAAAAGAACATCAATACCCCTGTTTCAATGGCATGTTTTTTTTTCATTTCAATTATATACACAATCTTACCGTGTTCTTAAAGAAAAACAACAATAGCTCTGCCCTACAATGTTACAATTAATTTTGTCTTTGTTTCTAGACATATATTTTTTAAAAAAACTGAGAAAAATTAAAAAATAAAATAAAAAGGGGAATGAAATGCTGTAATCTATCCCGACAACTCTAGCTGCTCGTTCTCACATCCAAAACAAATATTTATTTCCTTAGTATAATCCACAACAAACATGATATTATTGATTTTGCGTGGATATTGTGAACATTATTCAAATGGTTTTTGTGTGAAAACATCAGGGATACAAAGCCATGATCACATATCTATTAATCCTGGGGAGTGATAAAACGGAACTAATACCCCGCATCAGGGTTGAAAGGATGAGATGATTTTTGTGCGTGGATGTGATTTTTTTTGCTCGGTATGGAGTTTATTGTCAAATAATGATTCTGAACATTTTTTTTTAAAGGATACAATTATTTTCATATATAAAAAGTATTATTTTATTCAAGAATCAACCTTTTTGGTGGTACGATATTTAAAGGTTCCCGTCAATTGAGTGTTGAAACTTCAATAAAAATAATAAAAAATATATTTCTATTTGTTACGTGTACATCAACCTCTCTGGATATGATTTGAAGGGTGCTAGAAAACCCCTACCCCTGCCAGTGGAGGGAGTCATGGTTGAGGTGACCATACTTGTTTTTATACACACACAGACGCTACGAATGAAGAGAAAGTTGTCTAGAAAAGATGAGGAGAGAAAAGGCTTTCAATCAGCAACGGATGGAGACGGTCTGGTTCTTTTAATAATGCCAAAGAAAGCACATAACTAGTCAAAAAGTTTATTTTGATTTTGAATTTTTAAAGTTGTAGGATTGAAAGTGAAATTTTCAAGATATTTTATAGCTTTTTAGATAAAAATAAATTAAAATTTAGATTTTAAAGGTTTGAAAATCCATGTTCTAATTTTTTAATAAAAAATATTAAAAAAAATATATTATTTGTTGTTTTTGTGTTTTAAAAATATTTTTAAAAAAATTAATTTTTTATTAACTTTAAATTAATATATTTTTAATGTTTTTAAATTATTTTGATGTGTTGATATTAAAAATAATTTTAAAAAATAAAAAATATTATTAATATATATTTTAACATAAAAAATATTTAAAAAACAACCAAACAAGATAAACTAGGCTCTCTTGTCCTTCCCTGATTATTTATGTTTTTAATTCTTTAATATCCTAAAATAAAATCTGTTTTAGATAAAACCACTGCAAGGATATCATGCTATTTTAGATATTTTTTTTTGTAATATTAACAATTACTTTATAATAATCATATTTGAATATGCTAAGTTTAAAAATTTTTCTCATCAATATTCAGTAAAAATAAAATTTCCTTGTTGTGAATTTTTTATACAATTTTGAAAATAAAATTTTCATTTATTTTCTCAAATATTCACATAAAAACTATCTATGCATGTATTTTTAATCAAAAATTGCTTTTCAAATCATAATATTTTTTTTTCATAAACAGCCCTTGCTTTTCAAATCCAATAACAGAGAGGACACAAGAGGGTCGGTGAGAACTACCAAGGATATTTAGAGGTGGCGACGGCAATGCTGATTACTCTGATGTCGAGAGAGCGTTTGGCAATGGTAGTGAATTGATGGGCGACGATGCAAGAGAGAGGGAAGAAATCGAGGAAAGTTGGTCTCCGACTCTCTGTGTGGGGGAGACTGGCTAGAGAGAGAGAGGGAGAGAGGGAGGGAGAGCGAGCTNAAATCCATGTTCTAATTTTTTAATAAAAAATATTAAAAAAAATATATTATTTGTTGTTTTTGTGTTTTAAAAGTATTTTTAAAAAAATTAATTTTTTATTAACTTTAAATTAATATATTTTTAATGTTTTTAAATTATTTTGATGTGTTGATATTAAAAATAATTTTAAAAAATAAAAAATATTATTAATATATATTTTAACATAAAAAATATTTAAAAAACAACCAAACAAGATAAACTAGGCTCTCTTGTCCTTCCCTGATTATTTATGTTTTTAATTCTTGAATATCCTAAAATAAAATCTGTTTTAGATAAAATCTGATTATTTATGTTTTTAATTCTTTAATATCCTAAAATAAAATCTGTTTTAGATAAAACCACTGCAAGGATATCATGCTATTTTAGATATTTTTTTTTGTAATGTTAACAATTACTTTATAATAATCATATTTGAATATGCTAAGTTTAAAAATTTTTCTCATCAATATTCAGTAAAAATAAAATTTCCTTGTTGTGAATTTTTTATACAATTTTGAAAATAAAATTTTCATTTATTTTCTCAAATATTCACATAAAAACTATCTATGCATGTATTTTTAATCAAAAATTGCTTTTCAAATCATAATATTTTTTTTTCATAAACAGCCCTTGCTTTTCAAATCCAATAACAGAGAGGACACAAGAGGGTCGGTGAGAACTACCAAGGATATTTAGAGGTGGCGACGGCAATGCTGATTACTCTGATGTCGAGAGAGCGTTTGGCAATGGTAGTGAATTGATGGGCGACGATGCAAGAGAGAGGGAAGAAATCGAGGAAAGTTGGTCTCCGACTCTCTATGTGGGGGAGACTGGCTAGAGAGAGAGAGGGAGAGAGGGAGGGAGAGCGAGCTGCATGTGGTTTTGTAACTATTGGGAAGCTAGGTTAGGGTTTTGGGATTTTATGATTGCGGTTAATTAGGGATTTAATAATTTTTTTAAAATATTTTTTTTATATTTTAATAAATTAATATTAAAAATAAATTTTGAAGTAAAATTTTTTTCTCTTATTTTAAAATAAAAATACTTTAAAAAATAATTATCACTGTATTTATAAACACCTCTAAGTTTTTTAAGTCTAGTTTAGTTAAATTTACTTGATTTTCAATGTTTTAAATTAAAACCAAATAAAACAGAATATTTTTGATTTTTTTTTTCTGGTTGCTTTGTTTTTTCTCTGCTCTTAACTTTTCTAAAGTCTTAAGAAAAAAGAGTCATGCACGTGTCATTGTCACGTGACAGAAAGTCTATTACATCAACACGTGTTTCGTTGGAAGACCTGCAAATTTTCTTTCAGATTCTGCCCTTTCCCGGGAAAAAAAAAAAAACACACCAAAGCGACCCAGTTGGTGACAAGAGCACATTAGAGATGCGAAGAGGTGGTGGAGGACGAAGGGGCTCTGGGAACTACTCGAACCCGTGCTTGACCCTGCACCAACCATGGGCGTCATTGCTGGTCTATGGTATCAAACGCATTGAAGGCAGGTCCTGGACTGCTCCTATTAGAGGTAGCAAAAAAAAAAAAATATTATACTCATAGAAGTTATATTTGGTGCAAATTATGAAAACCCATTTGGTATTTTTATTGGTACTGTGGTTATTGATAGGAAAGTTATGAGCTTTCGTAGTGTAAATATTGGTACCCAGTTCAAGTTTCGTGTTTTAAAAAATGGATAGTTTGTTTCTTTGGAGTTTGGTGTTATTTGTTTGATGAGGAGAGTAGGGAAGAAGAAGGGAAGGACTTGGGACTTTTTTTGGTTATTAGAAGGTTGTGCTTAAGGTTTGGAGTTGTATTTATTTTTATTTATTTATTTATTTTTGCTTAAGGGTTTGAATGTCACTGAATATTGATAAGATATCAACTTTGAAAGCATCGTTTTGTTTTTATTTGGGCTGTGGTTTCTTTTTGTCTAAAATGGACCCTAGAATGGTTGATTTTCATTTCAAATGGCAAACTTGAAAAGAAAGGTTTTTAGTGTTCAAGGGAAATTGAATGCCTCAATGGTGTTGGATGTGGGCTACATCTTTGGTTCAATTTTCGGAGTGATGCTTCAATTACAAAAGGAAAACGAAGCAATATCTTCTTGTATCGAGCTTTCATCTTACAAAAGAGAAAACTCCAAGATGTACAAGAATACAAAAAAGAAAGAAAGAAGACAACATGGAAAAATATATCTTAGTTTATCACAAAATGAAATAGTATTGGGTTGTGGTTCTCAGCATGGGTTGAATGTGACCTGGGTCCACACCGATGCACTTCCACAACAGTAGTAGTTTTTGAACATCATCGAGGAAAATATCATGTTTCATTTGCTTGAGTAGCATAATCTACTTATGCATTTGTCCTATTACATAGCTCAGAAGTTTGGTCAAGTTTGTCAATGTGGGGCTATAGAAGAGTTATTGACGAGAAAAGTGAAATCAATCTCCGACAAGATGCCTTCTCATTGCTGTAGTTGCCTTTAGCGCAGATCTTGTCATTCTCCCCATCAATTGTTTTGCTAAGGAATGCTTTAAGATTCCTTTTTGCATTTTTATTTTGTCATGGAAATGAATTAGTTTGCACTGTTTAATTAGAGGACAGTCGAGGCACTGTTTGATAATTTGGTTCTATGATATTAATATACAATCATGTAATACAATGCTGGAAAGGAATGATTTCTTGGAATTGAAACGTATTTGTATCACATGTCATAGCATACAATCATAAACAAATTTAAGGAATTGCCTTGGGCTTAACTTTGGACGCATCAACCACAGTTATATGACATGTTTTAGGAGGAAGTCCAGTAGGCACTCCATCTATTTCAGCATTATGATTTTTTCCCTTCTTGTTGAAGATGTTATTAAGCGTTTTAAAACTTGTATTTTGAAGGTTGCCTTTGGATTCATGCTGCAAGTAAAGTTCCGGAGGTGGATACAATCAAAGCAATGGAAGATTTCTATAGAGAAATTTATGCAGCGAATGGCATCACTGACATAAAGTTTCCAGAACATTATCCTGTTTCAAGACTTTTAGGTATCTGGGCATCGGTGCTTTTGATGTCATATATGTCTATTTACTTCTCAAAATCTTAGCATCTAGTTCGATGCTTTCTTTCCCTCTTAACGAGCTCTGTAGATTCATGAAATGGTTAGTTTTGGATTTATTGACACCTCATCAAGTCATTGTTTGTTTTCAGAATTGTTGGTTCTCTATACTTTTTAATGAGAAAGGAAGTAGTAAGTTAGTCAACTGCTGCTTAATATCATGCAGTAGGCATACATTTTGTGTCCCCATCTCATGCTTGAGTGAGGAACCTGTGTGACCATTTTCACCAACAGGGGTATTGGTATCTAGCATGGGCATTTCTACACATGGCTAGAGATCCTGGCCAGCCTTTAGTGTTGAAAATGCTTCACACTGAATTAATTTCCACCTTGCTGGATTTGTGGCCCTAAGTAGAACTTGATCCAGGTTTATTATGAATAATGTTTGTGCATGACACCATATGCACCCGTAATACTTGGAATAACCAGCACCCTTATGGATTTGTTGAAAATGCTCTTGCACTTGTGAATGACCAACACAAGCAACCTTGGTACACATAGGGTAACTAATTGTCAAATCATATAAGCAAAACATCTTTACAAATTACCATCTAGGGCAGATATTATTGTAGTCTGCTGTCTTATATCAATCATCTGTCTTTACTCAATATCGACATACTGTAGTTTTGTGCTCAATTTCATTTTTTTTTTCATTCTAAAATCATTTCTCCATAAAATATTAAAGAGAACTGTGTTTACTAACTAATATTTCTAAAATAACTAATATTTCTAAAATAGAATGCAAGGGCTTCAAGCCTTCAATTGGGTTATCTTTAAAGCAATGAATGACAAAGAGATAGAGCAACAAGGAACCAAGCAGGGCCTAGTTTTCCAAAATGGACAGGAGAATTCGGAAAACAATCTATTGTAGTTTTCTAGTCCTGCTTTGTACATTTCTTTTTCCCTGAAACTGTAGAGTTCTCCACAAATAAACATGACTGATGTTTATCCTGAGCTGGAGTTTGGGGCCTTAGCTTATTTTCTGTAGTTTTAGATTTTGAAATGTGAGAACCAGTGAGCATGTTCAACTGTTGCTTCCTATGTTGTTTCTTGAGTTCAAAATGTTAACAAAATAGGATGTCTTCTTATATTATAGGGTGTGTTGATGTGGTTGGCTGTGTTAGATGTGATGAGCTAGCAAGCTGGGAGGCAGTACCTGAAGGGGTAGGCAACTGTTTTTGACCTTTTGTCCCTGAACATAATCATCAATGATTCTGTTGATTCTGCTGACTAATCTAGATGAGTTTTACTGCTACAGGTGAGACTAGAAGGACAAACGGATTTTTGCTGGCTTTGTGAACAGCCAAAGGTATGATTCTGTGAATGTTTATTTGAAAGTGTGCTTAATGTGCTGATCATTATCCCTCAATGGATGCAGAAATTGCTAGTTCCTTTTGAGATGCGAGGCTATCAACGTGTTTATAACTTGGAAAAGAAGGTATATGTGGTACATTAAAGTCAATGCATTGACCTCTGCTTTAATATGTTAACATATCTGTGTTTCACAGATATATGAGGCTGCTGTTAGAGGTCTTGTCAGTGTTGAAGGTCCAATGCCAGTAAAATTTCCCCTTCCAGATCCTCAAGATCCCTTTTCCTTAAAACCAGGCTCTATTTCTGAAGAGTTCTCTGAAAATGAAGCATCCGGAGTGGAGAAGTTAGAGAGTCTCAGTGCAGCAATTGCTGGCGCGCGAGCAGCAGCTACACAGTTCAACAAGAAAGATTAAAACCTTCTAACTATTACCATGAAAAATTGCTATTCCAACTCCACAAGCATGGTCAACCTGACAGCAAATCATTGGAAGAAGATAAAATGCCACAGCTACTCATGTGGACGTTCTGATGAGGAATCCTAAGTTCTGAGCCACACAGAGCATCACAATCCCATTCAGTACTACGAAAGCAGTAGTCGCAGTCAAACCTGTGAAGATTTGAAATAGATCCCTGGAGCTTCAACTAAGGGTTTTGGTTGTCTTATCAGTGGTGTTCTTTTTTTAATTCTGTTCTGTGTTGCCTGCTTTTGTAATTTTCCAGATTCAATCATGTACGAGAGGGATATGCCTTGGCAAGTTCATGCTCTTTTTGCAATTTAATACAGTAAGAAAATCCTGGCAGTTTCAAATCTGATTTCAGTATCTGATGTCTTTGATCCAAATACGATCCAAATACAAGTTCAATTCTGTCTGAGATCCTATGTTTGGTTGTGCGTTACTACCATAAATAAGCACCGGATGCACATCTTCATCTCCCAATTCATGTCAGCATGACAGGATATTCTAATTTGTTTGAAAGGATTCTCCATTTTAGATATGTTCTGCGACGTGGTGCTTATTGTAAATAGGCTAGACTGTTGATCACTAGAATTGGGATAAAATTGCTGTTTTGTGACGAGTCTGATCTCTTGCCTTTCAGATTTTTGCTGCAGCTGTAAGAGGGCTGGAACAATCATCCTTTCTGCTCGGAATGAGCTCTGCATGTCCAACCTCCTATACAAGTAACAGACAGGAAAAGATGTGCTTTATTGTGAGATTGCATATGCAGTTGGAAGTCTCAGGCTCGTTGGCTGGTGGCTACTTCGCGTTCTCTAATGGCTGCATGCTGATTTAGTTCGCGAGCTCTCCTTGTCTTCTCCTGTTCTTCTGTGTCTCCACACTGTTTTGGGGCCTGCTTTTAGAGGCGGTGTTTATTTCATGGTTCACTGCAATCGTATTTCTTACATTCAATACTCAGATGTCAACAATGTCATTGTACTTGCAAACTCATAGGATGCGGAAACTAGTACAGATTTGAAATTGCCAGAATTATCTCTTTCTCTCACCCATGGCTTTATATAATGACCAAATATAAAAAAAACCCTCTATCATTTCCTTTCTCCTCGGGCGAGACGTTATCGGGCTCACGTGATGAAGTTTGAAACCTCTATCACTCAGTTTGATTTTTAATTTTCTCAATTTTTTAGTTTTTTCACTCACCTTTACTATAAACAGTAGGCCTGGTGGTGCTAATAAATCACACGTGTAAATTCTAGATTTTAATCAGTGAATGTATATTTGCTTCTTTGGCAGTTGGCACTCACTCTGGTAAAACATAAATAGATTTTTTTTTTGTTTGAGTATCGCTATTACTACCTTAAAAAGAACAAGAAATTAAAACCTGTAATAAAAGGGAAGAAGCATTTTCTTATGATAAATTATTCAAGATAGGATAGCAAGGAAATTAAACAGCTGAGAATTAATACAGAAACGAAACATTAGGAGATCAAACCTAGTTGAGAACTAGTAATCACAAGAACCCTTGTAAGGAAATGGAGGAAAGACGATTTAGATCGATCTTAATATATGGCTCCAGGTGGTGTTGGTGCGACTTGACCGTGCCGTCTGTTGCGAGCAGGAGCTGGATATCCCTCAAGTGCGGGAATATCCCTCTTCTCAAACGCACGTAATCCCATTCTTGAATGCTCCATTTTATTGACATATCGGACGGCATAGCAAGTTCTTGCACCGGGTCCAAGACCTCCGAAAAACAGCATAATTGCTAACAATATGAAAGTAAGAACCTGCATTGTTATGTGGCGATGGATAGCTAGAGAGTGTGTATGCTGTGAAGAAACCCAGTTGTGTTTGTCTGCCATTTATACAAGGCAGATGATGGAAGAAGACTTTGAATGTGCAACAAGTCCGGTTCCTTTAGTCAACCAACGGCATTCCTTTCTGTTAGTCGACCAAGGCAGATGGAAGAATTTTATTATCAAATATTAAAAAAAAAACTGTAAAAATCTTATTTAATGTTGCCATAATTGTCTTGTCATCCCTCCTTCCCATGGCGGCTAGTGCGTTTGGGGAAAAACGACTTAGCTCAGACATTCTTTTTTTTTTCTTTATCCTCTTCTCTTCCCTCTTCCCTCTTTTTTTTTTCTTGATTTTTGTGCAACGCCTGGGAAAAAAAGAAGAAAAACTACTGTGCCCGTCCACGGTCCCATTTATTCCTCCCTAGAATTAGTTTTTTCAATAATATCCAGTGAAGGGTTAGCTTGATTAAATTCGTTGTAGAAGAATTACTTAGACTAAAAGCATATAACGAAGGGACATCTGATGATTTCTAACCATGGATTTAATTGATTTCTTTGATAATTTATTTATTTTAATTTTTGATGCATATTTAGATATGATTGATCAAGAATTGGTTAATTGAACCATCTAGGTGGTGACCAAGTGGTAAGGACTTGAGATCAAGGGGTTTGCTCCCTCTGTGGTCTCAAGTTCGAGTACTTGGTTGCTTATATGATGGCCACTGGAGGCTTATATGGTCGTTAACTTCAGAGCCCGTGGGATTAGTCGTGGTGCGCGAAAGCTGGCCCGGACCCACGTTGATATAAAAAGAATTGGTTAATTGACTTTGTCAAATTAATAGACTTTTATCACGAGGCAGATGAAAGATTGAGGAGTCTCAAAAGTTCAGGTAGAAATGCAGGCAAGGCATCGCAATTTCGCAGCATGCAGGTGTTTTCCTTGTAAGTGTTATATGGAAAGCATGCATAGCCTTTGAGCGGTCGTACTCACACAATTAATGGCTATCTATCTTACCTCTATAGTTTAATTGAGCAGTTGCTTTACGCTGAGGATCACTGCCCAAAGGCTATATCTGCTTTCCATATAACACTTTCCAGGAAAGCAACTACAAGCTGCGAAATTGTGATTCCCATGTATAGTTGTCTTTGACTTACAACAAAATCTCTACCAAACCCCTTGAAATCAGAGTGGTAAGTACTGAAAAGTAGTACCCCTTGCAATTAAATTAGTGTTAATTGGAGGGTGTCATGCACCAGCAGCCACACATATAAAATGGCATGTCGAGTAGCATTCCATGAATAACAAGCAACAATGGGCGGCATAGCTTATTTGCTTTCTTTCATTTTGATCCATGAGCTGCTTATATCATCTCATATCAGTAACACAGGCAAAGCCTCTGCATGGGAAGCTCCGTCCTGGTCTTCCCCTGATGTGATTTCATCAAATGAAATCTCTTATTACAAGTTGAAGGGGGTGTCTAGAAGGACAAAGCCATCGCCTCCACCTCCAAGGGTTAATGCTCCTATTCATTACAAGAGTCCTCCTCTGCCACCTCCACCACGACGATATCCAAGTCCACCACCACCACCATGTTGATGCTAGATCTCATTCTTCAAAAGATTGTGTAGCATCCATCGATCATTCACATGGATTTAGTTTCAAGCTTCAAGGGATTTTTGCTTTCCTTTAGTGTCTATGATTGCATCCGGCTACACACACACACACACACCCATGTATAATGTCATTTATATAAATACATGCAAGCCGTGGATATCAGATGTAACAGAAAAAATGCCTTAACAACAAGGCCAACGGTTGTGTACTTCCAAGGATATTGATTTATCTCTATATCTATTGATTGATTTCCAGTGACAGGTGACTGCGCCAGAGCTGGGATTATGTTCTCATGCCCCGGGATTTTCATGCTCTTATTCTCAGCCATCTTCCATAGCTGCAACGTCGACTGCAGCCACATTTGAAAAAACAATTGCAGTCTATCAAGAAACAAGAAATTGTTGGGAAAACTCGGAACAACTGGACACCAATTTACATGAATCAATTCAGCGGAATACAATTCACAATTTATAAGTTCCAATTCTTTCCCTCTTTGTGCAGTAAAACAAAATCAAATAATGATTAAATATAATGCAAATAATCACAAAATCAACACCAAGATTTTTAACGTGGAAAACTCGATGCGGAAAAAACCACAGGATCGTAATCCACCTAAAAACTTCTACTATTAACAAATAATGGGTTCACAATCATTCTTTCTCAGATTCAACTAAGAGATACAACATATATACCATCAAGAACAATTTATTCTCGGATTACAACAAGATTAAAGAAGAATTATTTGAGAAAAACTCACAAAACTGACAACTCTGTTTTCTATCAAAACGGTCAGTTTCCACACACCAATTTTCAATCCAACCGTCCAGAATAAAGATCAACGTGTCTAGAAGTTGCTGTTAAAATCTCAGCCCGATTCAACGGTGAACGAGCTAGAAATCAAAGGAAGAACGCAGGCTGCTCTGCTGCCTCCTTTTCTCTCTTAATTTTCTTCTCATCTTTTCTATTTTCTAATCTGCCACTACAGTACCCGAACATTAAATTTTAAAGAAGCTAATTGCCTCTTTTCTCAATAAATATGATGGTCCCACCATCACATAGTTCAGGACCACACAATAGAAACCTGACAAATATATATATTAATAATCCAAAATTATTATTATTATCATTATTATTTTATCGTCGTGCATCTCAGTTTGCTAGTTTGCAATTGAAGTTGCCATCTTTTTTTGTTATCACAAACAAATTAGTAAATATTGTAATTTGGTTTTTGTAAATAAAAATATAGTATAATAACATTCAATATAAATATAAAAAGAATTATAGATTTATTAATGGAAAACGCTAGATACTAGTAAATGCAAATTTTTGTAATAGATATAATTTTTCAATTTATTTTTTTATGAAAGTTTTGATTTCATGTATTCAAGCTTTTTTTTATTTTTAAATAGATTTTTTTCTCTTTTGTAAGAGTCATATTTGGATGTTTAAAACAAAATAGAAAATCAGTTATAAAAATAAAAAATGTAAAAAATTTCATGAATAAAAATTCCTAAAAATATAATAACAAATTCAGAATAAATAAATTAAATAATTATTTTTTTTACTTTGTAAAAAAAATAGGAATTTTTTTAATAAACACTTTTTTTTCATTTTATTTTTGAAATTAGAACTTATAGAAATATGTCACGTGTCATTCTTTCTCTTTAAAAGTCAAAGTTACATAAAAATAAAAATTTCCTAAAAAATAATAACAGATCCAGCATAAAGGAATAAGCATTTAAGTAATTCATTCTTTGTGAAATAAAGTAAGAAAAATTCTAACCTAAATTAAAATTTTTGTAAAAAAAATTTCCAGAAAAAAAAAACAATTAAAATTTTGAAATAAAATTTTTAATTATTTTTTTAATTTAAAATTGAAACATATAAAAATCTTACATATGCACTCTTTCACTTTAAAAGTCTTATAATTTAGCATAGTCATTAAACTTGAAGTAATCTAGTAGGTCAACTAGCTAACTGAACGGTCTGGATTAGGTAAAAAACCACACACACACCATACCATGTATTCTGTCTTAATTTCTTTCTTTGCTTTTCTAAAATTTTCAAATCAAGATAAGAACTATGTATTCTTTTAATTTTTCTTGCCCCAGCAATTTTCAAGACTCTGTCCATGTAGCGATAGATAGGAGAACCATGGGTGATTATAGCAAATAGCAATTCACTATTTATGGTGAGAGTCATTAATCATAGAAGGAAATGACTGGTGGTTGTTGAAGTACAACCTTTTTGAACAGTGAAGCTTGGGATTCCAATGTGCTGCATTGGTTTTTAACCTTGGTTTTGTGAATTGTAACAACTTTTGAGTTGTTTATGTTGGAAAAATTAGTTTATATTTTGCTTTTTATAACAATTGAGGATGTGTTAATTGTGAAAGAGGTTTGCTTCTTATATTAATGTGATATGTTTTTTGTTAATAATACTAACATATAAGTTAATATAATATTTTATATTAAAACAACCATATTTTATAATGGACAGCGTCCCAAAACGAACTATGATATATATATATGTATTGATTTGGTCAGTTCACAGGTTCCAACCTCGCATCAATCGTAGTCATCAGTCTTGAAGCCTGTTTCAGCACTCCATCATCAACAAGACCAACCCCATCACATTTTAATTAGAAAAAACCAACAAAGACCAACGCCTCATCGCCCATGCCAAGATCTTCCTGCATAATGAAGCTTTCGAACAATCGCTCCTATTTTCTTTGTGTGTACAGTCTTTTATAGTATAGGGCCATAGACCCCATGTCCTGAATTCTTTTGTCTTCTTCTCTTGAATTAACTTGTCAACTAGTCTATATATATATCAGCCAAGTTGCAGGGAGGGACAAAGACCAGCATGCTACTACAGCAGCGCACACACAAAATGGCCCACTGGAGACCTATGAGATCCCATCGTAGAATTTCACCAACGTTGTTTGAGAACCACCACGCTGCCCACAGATTTGCTTAAACAAATGAATGAATGATTCTAAACAAAGTAGCTTTCCTGACAACTCTCTGTGTGTGTGTGTGTGTGTGTGTGTGTGATTTCTGAAATTTCAGCCCGTTATTAATCACATATATTGACCCCTCACAATTCGAACTAGCAATATAAAATGTAAAAACAAACATACTGCCTTACAGTTTTGGTTGCAAATTAAGCTGTAACTGATCTCATACCCTTTCGTGTTGCTGAATCTTCTTACATTGATCCAATAACAATGATCATGAAACAGTCGCAGGTTCCGTAATTTCTAAAATTTTACGGTACTCAACTATAAAGAAGAAACAAACCTTTATAACCCTTTGCTATATTTGTTTTTTCAGAGAAATCACTTATATATTTTGAAAACCAATAATTCATTAAATTGAACTCTTCTCTCAAAAATAGTTTTCAAGGTTGTTTATATATATATATATTAAAAAAGTCTTCATTAGTAAACTCCTAATTAAATCCAAAGTCCTAAACTAAATAGAAAAACAGTTCAAAAATAAAAAAGAAAAAAATAAATTTCTAAAGTAGTAGGTTCCTGGCTTAATTTATACGTACGGGAAACAAAATCACCTAGCATGCTAGTGGCCCTATATATATAAATAGATCTTTCAAATAATTTGGCAAAATTCTAGCCTGATCTAACATTTAGATAAAAAACTATGCCTGTTATTATAAGATTATGCATTGGACTTGTCCGAAACTCCTCAAAACCTAAAACATCTTAACTATTAAAAAACATAATGCAATAAAATAGTTACGCCAAGAATAAGAAATAAATTGTCCCACTTCAGTCTCTTGTACTTGCAAAAACCCACAATTAAGTTAACTATAAGATATTGAACTCAACCATGCCAAAGAATCAACCATGCCAACGAAATAAATCGTTGGAATGTATTATTCTTACCGATTTATGCACGAGATACTTATAATAAATATCTTAAATTCTATGTCAACAAAGAGATATCCATATAAAATTTTTGAATCTAGGTAAAACTTCTCAAAATTAAAAGTTCCTGATCATCATTAACAACAAAGTCTTGACCATTGACAATATCATAAAACTATCTTCTCTATAAGAAAATAGTCTACATGGCTATTTAAAAACAAAAAAAAACATTTTAATTAGTAAAATATTAATTAAATTAAAAATTCAGATATAAATTGAATTTTTTTTCAAGAAACAACAAGAAAAATAATGAAAATTATGGAACAATAGCTTTCAATCTAATTTGGCCTAAAAATAAAATCAGGTAGCAAATGAGATGCCCTTATACAATTAGATCCATAAAATATTTCGGTAAAATTTTAGTTTAATCCATCGGTTAAATCCAAATTTATGTATATTATAATTGAACTGCAAGTCTCCTCACAACCTATATAGTTCTAACGATTACAAAATTGATACAATAAAAATAATAATGCCAAGAATGATGAAAACATCACCGACGTCAGACTAAACTCTTGTATCTTGAATAACGACCAGCGCTTTCAATGTTGTTGGGAATGAGAAACAAATATTTTTCCTGGAATATGTTGAAGTTACTGATGTCGATAGCAAGATTAGTATATATATGACCTTATCTTCTTCTTCTTCTTCTTGTTTTATTTTATTTTATTAATGAGTCATAAAGTCTTGACTGCTCAATAATTTCTTCTTTATCTTAATTCAACCACTGGAACGACAATGACACTGAGTGGTCAGGTTTCACTATATATATATAGTGATTCAACCGAGTTATGAAGAAAGGATTATTGATCAGTTGGTCTCTGAAACAAGAAGAGGTAGCTTCATATCCGATGGGTGCAATTTCTTGTTTACTCAAGTTTGTCTTCATCTACGCGTTGGTTTACTCGCATGTTTTAGGGATGGCTTTTGGTGCGATTCCTTCTAACAATGGCACTGGTTACAAGTTGAAGAGATTGCATATAAGTATGGCATTACGACGACCATCAGCTCCTCCACCACCTCAGCCTGCTCCAAGGCGTGGACCGGGACGTCACTGAAATTTAAACGCTTATCAAGTTCGTTCGTGTAAGGTGTAACCAGAGATTTATCCTCAACAATAAGGTTGTACAGTATTTATTTATTTAGTTATTAATATTAAAGCTTGTGATGGGCAACCCGTTCCACTTTAATCGGGCCAAGAATTGACGAGTAGTTTGTCGTGGGCTTTTTTCCTGTGATGACTGCTTTAATCTGCGAGGATTTCACTTCCTATATGGTAGAATTTTATTTTTATTTTTATTTTATTTTATGACTGGCTGTTAAAACGAATATTTATGATACTTGCAAGGATGCAAATAAATTATAACCTTGTATTTTACAAATTAAGCAATAAAGATTGCACCTAGGCTTGCAAGTTGCCTTCGGCATGCTTGTGTTCATTGCATGGGAAATTTATAGTTGTCTAACTCTTTTAGTAAAAAGCAAGCTGGAATTTTTGTTTAATTTTTTCCCCTACCAAGCGTTAGAATTAACCAATTATAAGTCAACTTCCAAGCCATTTCACAGCTGGCAAGTTGACTTCAAAGGCTTTGAAACAATAAATAGAGGCAAGTAGTCAGTATTTCATGAATGTTATGAAGCAATGAAAGTTCATTTCATGAATATCCATGCCATCCTGTTCATCTTAGCAGTTTTTGCATCCACGGCAAAAACTTGTTATGGCAGGGATCTCGGCGTCCATTTCTACAAAATGGAGCTTTCAAGAACGGTGTTGCATCGTATCCCAGATGGTGGTTATAATGAACTTAGGAGGAGAGGAACTGCTCCCGTAAATCAGATCCCTGCTCCGGTAGCCAACAAGCGACATGGTTTGGGAACACCACCAAAGTCACCCCCCGGATTCATGCATTAAAACCAGCTTATGTCGTCTCTTTTTAATTTCCTCTCCATTCTGCAATGTTTTTAATGTAAGTTTGCTCTTGCATCTGTAATTAATAAGATAAGCTGATTCCTTTCTACTCGCAGCAGTTGATGTTCTTTGGGAATTTCACTAGACAGGTGACCGGAGCTTCGTCTCGGGCCGGGTTGGGCTAAATCTTTCCTGTCTAATATATGATAATATTTTTAAAAGAATAAGAAAAATCTGAAACCGTGTTATTAATTCAAATGAGTTTAATAATCATAGCTGATTTAATAATATAATTAAAAAATAATAACAATAAAAAAAAGCCATTGACTTATCTAAAGAAATAAGCGGTTGCCAATAATATGATAAGAAAGTCTCTAAATATTTTTTTAAAATTTTAACAATTTTATTTAATAATAAAAAGAAATAAATGAAAAGAAATAACCTTATAAAGAGAAAAAAAACTTAAATACTAGCAAGATAAACATGGCAGGATGAACTAATTTAAAAAAATAAAAAAATAACTCAAATTAGCATGCCACATTCACATTTTAGTTATAAGATCAAGATACTCTCTTACATAAAAAAAATAAAAAAAAACTGAATAAAATAATGGAGGTTAGCTTTCAAACAAACTAAATAATGAAAAGCAAAACTGGAAAAATAATCTATTAAAGAAGTTGAAAAAAAAACTTATGTTAATTCAAGTTAATTCAACTAACTTGCTACTCAAGACATGAGGTTAGTATAAGGCCATAAAAAAAAAAAACACAAAGTTCAAGGCCTAAAAATCTAATATCAAATGATGATCTTGAAAAAAATTAATTTAAAAAAATGACTTAAAAAAAACTAAGGTCAAATCAGGTTAATTTTTAAAATCTATGATTTAAGTTATGAGATTATGATTATCACATGAAAGGAAAATTATGAAGAAAAATTTCTAATAACCCTATTTAAAAAAAAATAGAAATAAAAGCAATAAAGATCAAATTTGGTATAAAAATTAAATAAAAAAATAATAAGAAAAAAAATTAAAAATTAAAAATAAAATAAAAATCATATAAGATTTAAAAGTTAAATGAAATAAAATGTTAAGGGATGAAATTGAAAAAAATAATCAAGAAAATTATAAAAAAATAACAACTAAAAAAATAAAAACCATATCAAATATAAAAATTCAATATCACTATAAGACCCACACACGTCGCCTAGAGAGCACAAACATACGCCAACCATATTTATTATTTTAATTTATTTATATTTTTTAAAAGGTTAAATTACCCCTTATTTAAATTGATTATAAATAAAAGAACCTTGATGAAAAATAAAAAAATCTTTAGACTACTTTTTTATTTATTTGCTTTTAAGGACAATATAGTTATTTTATTATGCAATTAAAACATTAAAAAATTAAAAAGCTTCTGAACCACTATTTTTTTTAAATATCAATTTATTTTACTATATGTGAAATAATTTATCTATCTTTAATTTTAATTTGTATGATAATAATAAATGAATCATATAAAAAAGAGCTAAACTAAATGATTTTATTTAAAAAAGATAAAATAATTATTTTACTATTACAGATATTTTTTTAATTAATAGTAACATTTTTTTTATGCAAAGAAATCACTAATCTCTTTTGGTATTTATTTATTAATATTAAAGCTTGTTATGGGCAACCCGTTCCCCTTTAACCGGGCCAACAATTGACGGGTAGTTCATCGTGGGCTTTTTTCCTGTGATGACTGCTTTAATCTGCGAGGATTTCAATTCCTATGTGGTAGATTTTATTTATTTATTTATTTTTTATGAATGGCTATTAAAACGAATATTTATGATACTTGCAAGGATGAAAATAAATTATAACCCTGTATTTTACAAATTAAGCACTAAATATTGTATTTGAGATACGATTAGAGTTTTTTGAACTCATCAACGTAATGAATTATAGAAGTATCTAGATTGACATTTCTAAATTGTCTCGTGATCCGCTGTACCAGAACATGCTGTGAGAACTGTCCCTCTCCTTCAGGTTTTATCTGGAGAAGTAACTAGATCTAATAGTGGAGTCCATAGGCAGGATCAGCAGCCAAGAGGAGGCAGGAGTGATCATTAACAACAGTAAGAAGATACAGAGTCAACGGGTCAATGCATATGAAAATAAAATGACATCGGTGGTGGTGGTGAAAATTTACGGCCCTCATTCCTGGGAGGAGTGCCATGATGATATAGTGGGTTGGGATTTGGACAAGATGGTTTCGGTGTCCCGAGTATCCTTTCTGGCTCCGCGTTTACTTCTGCAGAGAAATGCTTAGTGGAAGCAATTTTAACAGTGCCCGACTGACGATCACTATCGAGAGCGAGCATGATTTTGATGGCTGTGCTTAGTTTATATATTTGGAACAACACAGCAAGAATTATTATAAGAAAAAACCTGAAAGAAAAACTTTCATTCTGATAATAAACTATCGCCACTGTAACTTATTGATGGCACCCTAGAAATGTTCATGTATATCAGTTGGACTAGAAATTTTGATGGTTTACTTGCAAAATTAATGAAAGAAGAGGATAAAGTACTTTCATACCTTTCAATTTTTCCGCTGTATAATATTTGTCGTTTCCTCTCATGTTTTCCGGTGGGTATGCCACCTTGAATTTTCGAGGAAGATTCCAGTTCCTACTGGAAGTTGCTTCCAATGCTGCCTTCTGATCAGCCGTATCAAGGCCTGAACCATGTGCATGACACTAGTGAGAGGGGATAGTATTACTAGTCCGTGAAGTGACATGAACACTATCCAGTTTGAAATTTTGTTCATTTGGGAATTGATATAGAGATTAAAACCTACTCTTTGGACTTATGCAATCTTGGTGTGTGAATCAATAATTTATCTATTAATACGAGCCTAAATACTTAAAGTAAACCATTCTTGGTTGTTGAATCAGGAAGTTTCCTGGAAACTATGGTTGAATTTTAGCTCCTCCAGCTTTCCGATTTTCAACTTTAAGTTTTTCCAAATATCACAGCCTCTTTTGTCCTTCCACAAATAGCTAGGGAGTTCGCTGCCATTAAATAGCTTGGAAACCAGAACCGTTCTTCCTTCTCTCTTACAAGAGGATGGCCACAAATCTAAACGTGGACCACAAGGATTATATATATCTGAATACAAAGCTCATTGCTATTTCTTCTCAGTGGTCCCATTTTGAATCATCCCAATATTCTGGCTGCAAATCCTTATTTGCGTATCTTCCCTGAAATATATAATTTGTTATTGACACTATTATAATTATTTTTCCTGATTTCAATACTAGAAATAAAAATATATATACCAATTCATGTTTGATCCCTTCTGGATTTATAATATTTTTTTATTTTTAGTATAAAAAATAATTTTTTAAGAATAAAAAAATAATTTTAATATATTTTCAAATAAAAAACAACTTATATCACCTTTTTTAAATTCCCAATATTCAAGTCTAGGCAAACGTTTCTGCCAACTTTTGGTCTTGTGTAAGCCAAAACAAAATTGAAACTACTACATTAACCTTTCACAAACATCAACCTAAAATGGACAGAGATATTTATCGCGTATCTTCTTCTCTTGATGAGATTTCTTTATTTTAGCGTAGCTATTTTCTCTCAGGATTAAGATTTGAATTTTATAACATAATCGGTTTGATAATCAAACAACCCTCGGCCTGGTGGTGCAAACGAATCGCATGTGTAAGTTCTAGATTTTAATCAGTGAATGTGTATCTGCTTCGTTGGCACTCTCTCTTGTAGAACATAAATAGATTTGTTTTTCGTTTGAGTATCGCTATCACTACCTTAAAAGGAACAAGAAATTAAAACCTGTAATAAAAGGAAAGAGGCATATTGCTTATGATAAATTATTCAAGATAGGATAGCAAGGAAATTAAACAGCTGAGAATTAATACAGAAACGAAACATTAGGAGATCAAACCTAGTTGAGAACTAGTAACCACAAGAACCCCTCTAAGAAAATGGAGGACAGACGATTTAGATCGATCTTAATATATGGTTCCTGGTGGTGGTGGACTTTGTGGTGGTGGTGCGATTTGAATGTGCATTCTGTTGGGATCAGGAGCAGATACCCGAGGTGCAGGAATTTTCCTCTTCCCAAACGCACGTAATCCCATTCTTGAATGCTCCATTTTATTGACATATTGGATGGCATAGCAAGTTCTTGCGCCGGGTCCAAAACCTCCGAAAAACAGCATAATTGCTAACAATATGAAAGTAAGAACCTGCATTGTTATGTGGCGATGGATAGCTAGAGAGTGTGTACGCTGTGAAGAAACCCAGATGTGTTTGTCTGCTATTTATACAAGGCAGATGATGGAAGAAGACTTTGAAGGTGTAACATATCCGGTTCCTTTAGTCGACCATCGGCATTCCTTCTAGCTGGTGGGATGTTTTCACATTCGGATGGAAACATCACATGTGATAGAACAAATAAAAATAATACATAATTCTATAGATTTTTTTAAAAAAAAAATCTAGGAAACCTGAAAATAAAGGAAAAAATGATAAAAAAACCAAGAAATCCAAAATTAAAAAGGAAAAATAAAAAATACCTCAAATAATATCTAAATAAGTATAATTTAAAGATCTTTCATATCATAATTAACTATAATTAACTATAACTAGTTATAATGGGCTAAGCTCTTTATAGAACTAGGTTGGTAGAATGTTCCTGTGAAATTTGAGCACAATTCAACAGTTGGATAAAAATTTAAAAGTTTTTGGTTAAGCTAATCACTAGACCAAGACCTCTTCTTGACTTTAGCTTTATTTTGTTGGTTAATAAACCAGTTATAGCAGATTTATAATTAAGTTATCTGAATCACCAGTAAAAAATATTTTAGGTAATGAACACAACTTATCATCATATAAAATTCAGTCTAAACTACTTAATCTGATTATGTTGCGACATCCAGTTCATCCTTATTACAATTCTTGGTAAATAAGATCAAATTTACATCCTTTTGAGATTTTTGTATGTAAATGTTATAAAAATTATAAAACGTCTTTTGGAAATTTAATTAACTTTCCTTTTTTAAGAGGACAAAGCTCCATATTGTGAGTTATATGTGTTGAACACAAGATCTTAAATCTTTTGCATAAGCTAAAATTTATATATATAGAATCTGACTTCCTTTGGTCTTTCAAAGACGCGTTATCTAGCAAGGCCAATGTTCAAAGGAGTCCAGGTCCGTCGATGGTGAGAAATTATTATTGTCAAAAAAAAGCGCTGGCTGGAAAAGCTGAAATAGCCAGCCCAACGTGCACGCCTCTATCATTGTTGCACAGCTTTTTGAAGTCATCCCTTCAAACTATTGGAGGTGAGCAGCAAGTTGTCAAATTGCTCTTCGTACCGGCTTGCTAATTTCTTTGTCGATATGTTCGTAGAAATGAATTTAATTACCTTAAAATTAAGTAAATATAACTGAATAAATATTTAATTTTATTAAAATATATGACTGAATATAATTTTAATTTAAAATACCCATATAAAATAATATTTCTCATAGTTATCAAGTTTTAATAAACAAAGTTTATGCTCAATGTTTTAGTTTTTTTTTTATATATATTATTTTATCAAAGGATTCAATTACAACCTAATCACCACAATCAAAACTTGATCTGGTTTAGAAAAATAATCAAGACCCTACCATTTCAACCCTTTACCTAACTTGATCAAAATTAAATGTTAAATAACAAAATATAAAAATAAAAAGAAAAAATAAAAAAAATCATAAAACAAAACAAAAAAATAATCATATCATATCAATTTCTGTCAGCCTACTCTAACATGCTAAATGTGTGCCAGGGTTATCGTTTCTATTATTTTTGCCAAGCTTTTTAAATTCATCCCCTGCTAGAGTCAGTGTTTTAAAATTCGGATAGGCCTGGTGGGCCTATCTGGAACCCGACCAACCCGGGTTTGAGACCGGTCCGGATGAAGACAAAAACCTGCTTGGGAGTTAACCCAGCAAAACCTAGTTGAACCAGGCCACTCGATCAAATCCGGCTGAGACCCAGTTTATTTTTTTATACTAATAAATGTTAAACGATGTCGTTTTAGCCTTTGTTTTAAAGGCCAAAACGACAAAGAAAAATGAAGCACAAAGGCCAAAATGACAAAGAAAAATGAAGCAGAATTGGGCTTATTGATCACAGAGCAAATCTAATCAACAAAAGGATCAATTTCAATCGATGAAGACATCTTGATCATTGTTGTTTCACTATGAAAAAGGTTAGACTCTTGTTTTTGTTCACAAATCTTCTTCTTTCACTCTCTCTTTTCTTTATTCTTGGCCGTGTTTTGAACTTGCAATTCTGGCATCATTTTGCTATTCATTGATTCAGTCGTATTGATTTATTTGCAGCCCAGTCATCTCAACCTCAGGTATGTTTCTTTGTTTTTTTCTTTTCTGCAGCGTAATCAATCCTCTGCTATTAGGAAGTATCGGAAATGGATGAGGAAACTAGTTTTGTTTGATGCATTTGCTTTTGGAACTATTATAGCCAGATATTGAAACTGCTGTAAGAATTATTGATTATGGTTAAAATATTTCGGATAGTAATGTTTGTTTGGTTTTACAGTTGACTGTAAATTTAAACAAACATAAGTTATAGGGATTTTGATATGCTGGCCTGTAAGTTTGTGTGTTTGTTCTGCTTTTGCTTCTGTAAATTTTTGCTGGATCGAGTTACTGTGGCATCAATTCTTCCCTAGATTTTTATTTAAGCTGGTTATGCTTAGTTAGCTATGTTTCATGGAGTTATTGTGATATTGATTAGTTAGTTGATGTTATCAACTTTTGCTAGAGTTACTGTGGCATCAGACGTTCCTTTCTTTCTCAATGCTTTCTCATATTGACTGCTGGCTGATTTTCCATATCTTGTTGCTTGTTATTAGTTCAGGATAAGAAAATAGCTTTGACAAAATTTACTGGGAAGCATAATCTTTTTCTGTTATGTGTGATTGATGGGGCTGTCATTATTAATCTAATTGATGAATTGCAAAGTGATTTGACTTTAAATTAGAAAATATGTTCACGTGGTGATAATATTCTAAATAGATTCTTTAACAACCCAATCATCTCAGCTTTTAATTTTTATGTCAAGTGGTAGTCAAGGAAGAACATATTTGGCATGAGATCATTGCAGAGAAGCTCCTAAACTTAGTTTTGAATATAAAAAAAACTAAATTAGTTTGTTTATATTGTGCTGAAGTATCAGGAGGTGACATTAATCGATTTAAGCAATATTTAGCTGGAGCTAAAGAAGAAGTTAAACAATGTCGTAAATATTCTCCTGATGTTCGACATCAAATGCTTTTGAATCTTAAATGAAATACTAAAACAAAAAAAAAACAGAGATTGAAGAGGATGATAATTAATGATTGATTATTTAGTGATAAATATTATTTAAAATAAAATATTGTTTAACACATAATATTTATTTGTTAATTATGTTTGAAATGTAGATGTCATAAATATTAATGAGATTGAAGATGATTGTGATGATGAAGTTTTAAAGAAGCATGCTGATGATTTGTTAGGTGTTGACAAGATTGACTTATTTTCATTGATATTTGATTCAAATTTTGCTCCTATGAACACAGGAGAACTTAATATGTTCATTCAACAAAAGTGAAGGTGTTGTTGATTTATAATTTATATTATTGGATGTTTTGTTTAAAATATTTTAGAATTTATATTTGGTTTGTGTTTTGGATATTGAATTAAATTTATGTTATTAGTTTACAATTTAAATTTGATTTACATAAATGTTGCATCGTAAATTTATAACTACTTAGGTGTTTTATATGTGTGTTTTTTGGGTTGACCCGGGTTAACCCATCTGACCCGTGACTCGATCACTAGATCGAGTCGATGATCGGATCGAGTTTTAAAACTATGATTAGATTTGAATAGTAAGGTGTTAAATTGCTGTTTGTGATGGTTTGCCAATTTCTTTGATGATATGTTTGCAGAAATGAATTTAATTACTTGAAAATTAAGCAAATATAACTGTGTATGCATACATATACATACATACATACATACACACATATATATATTATTTCAATGAATATATATAGTATTTTACTGCAAAACCCCTCTTATAAGTTTTTTTTTTGTGATAATGTCTCTTTTCCTCGTTTTCTTCTTTTAACATTTTGTTTGGAAATTAAAATGAATTTAACAGGTGAATTAAGCTTATTAAAGCGCTGGTCAACTGGTTTTTGCCTTACAAATATCTTTTCCAAATTTAATTTAAAACTCAACAGATCAAACTCCATATTACTATTTTCGCAAGGACAAATTTAATAAATAAATTTGGAATCATTCTTGAGTATTTTTTTAGTTTAGTATTTAAAAAAAAACTAAATAAAATAACACATTATAAAACCTTCACCTTCACCTAAGATTGCGTGAAATGCGGAGCTGCTGCTGCTTCAGGAGGGCTTGGATTAGAAAGATCAGGATGTGATGCAAATTTCTGAGGATAATTGCATTACATGGGTAACGCTGTCAGCAGATTCTTGACCTGCTGCATCCATCCAACTGCTGCAGTTGGTGCAGATAACAGCATTTGTCTAGATTTGCTCTTGGGGGTATAGGAACGCTTGACAATAATAGTTCATTCCTGCAACCAAAACAACAGAGAAGGTTTCTCTTTATGAAGGTAGCAATAAATTAAGATCGACAAGGAATCTGATATTGATTATTTGGGTAGCGTGTGCGTGATTCGCAACTCATTTACAAAACATGACATTCAAGATACATCATTTGTTCAGAACTTGTGAGCCTCTAAATACAGTCGGTAGATATTGCATTAAGAATCCTTCTCTATGCATCAAGGTGACACCAAAGAAAATCGTAGTTGAAGTTGAAGTTTGGATGAGTTCCATGTCCTTAATTTTTAAATTTATTTATTAAAAATTTAATTATATTTTTAGATTTAATTTTAATACAAATTCATTTAATAATTATTTAATTTAACCTTGAATTTGCATTTTCTCTTTATATTAGGATATAATAGGATACAATTAGGTTCCTTCAAAATTGCAGCTGTATTTTCCAACCTGCTTTCTCCACATTACTAGTTTTTATTTTATTTTTAAAAATTAATTTTTTTAAAAAATAAAATTAGGGTTAGAAAGTCCTAAGATTACAATCCTTAATTACAGAGAAATTATAGTGAGAACTATGATATATTATGAAACTTAATAAATCATAAAATTATTTTCTCCAAGAAAATAGTTTACAAGGCTATTTAAATACAAAATAAAAACATTTTAATTAGTAAAATCTTAATTCAATTAAAAATTCAGATAATATATAAATAGGAAAATTTTCAAAAAACAAGAATAAAAATAATGAAAATTATGAAACAATAGCCTTCAGATCTAATTTGGCCGGAAAACAAAATCAACTAGCAAATGAGCTGGTCTTGTACAATTAGATCCTGCCAAGAATAATGTAAAAATTAGCTACGTCAGACCAACTCTTGTATCTTGAATAACGACCAGTGCTTTCAATGTTGTTTGGAATGAGAAACGAATATTTTTCCAGGACTATGTTGAGGCCATTGATGTCGATAGCAAAATTAGTATAATATTATGGCATTATCTTCTTCTTTATGATAATTCAACCACTAGAACGACAGTGACAGTACTGAGATTATATCCTCAACAATAAGGTTGTTCATCCCCAGATTCGGTTTAAGTCGTGGCAACTTTTTCGGCCTTGATTTATATTAAAATGATTCAGGAGATCGTTAAAAATAAATAAATGGTCCAGTGATGGAGTTTTGGAGACCGTAAACTGGTGGCCCATGCTTTTCGAACGATCAGAAAGTTACCAAAAGTGATGCCGGGCAAGTGGCGGGTGACTCCGAGGCGGTCGACACATCGATATTCATCCTCTTCTTCTTTTTTTCTTTATTCTTTTCTTTTAAGTTTTAGAAAATCTATCACTACATCATTTTCAATTAATTGCAACTTTTAATTTGTTATTACCCTTTTATTAACTATTTTTATAAAAATTAACAATCACGCATGTAGCATATAATCAATAGTTTCAGTGTAAATTCAAATAAAATATACATATATAAAGTACTTTTTTAAGGGGATTTAGAGATTTTCCCACGTCAAGTGCCTCTTTAATATTTTTAGAATCATTCTACTTAACATTGAAGACATTTTATTTTATGTTTTTTTTTTCATTTTTAGATAATCACCATAATTTTATGATATATTAAGAGAGTTATTTTAATTTACCTTATCTAATGATCCCTCTGCCAATTAATTTCATTAAAACGGTCATTTTCACAACATATGAGTAATATTTTTCATATAAATTGATGGCAATATCCCTTTAGATCAATAGTGGATACCCCTTTCAATATATATATATATAGATGTTTTCGTAAATTCATATTAAAATTATCATGTGTTTGAACAGAAAACTATTAATTAATTTTAACAAAAATAACTGATAAAAATATATTAAGGAATAATAACAAGGTAATTATTATAATTGACTGATTTCTTTATAGTTTTAAAAGAATATGACTTATAAAGGATGCAATATATAATTACATATAGATAATTTTTTCTCCATGATATAAAGCCATTAATATTGATACCTTACCAAACAAGCAATTACTATCATCACTCTTTGTTCCTAATTAAATTGTGTCCGTTGGACAAAGATAACTTATAAGTCAACTTCCAAACCATTTCACAGCTACCTTCGGAGGCTTTGAAACAATAAATAGAGGCAAGCAGTGAGTATTTTATGAAAGTTACGAAGCAATGAAAGTTCATTTCATGAATATCCATGCCATCCTGTTCATCTTCGCAGTTTTTGCACCCACGGCAAAAACTTGTTACGGCAGGCAATGGCGGAGTCGAGAATTTTTTTATCCTGGTTATAAATAAATAAATTTGAATTATTTTTTAATATTTATTATTTTAAATAAATACTTTCATTGTTTTCCAACTTCACTAATGATGCATGGCAATTTTTGTATTATAAATTAAAGAATAAGTTAAGAAACTATACTCTGTACTGGGAGTTAAGCAGGTGGCAAAAGATATTGTAAGTGATTGAAATATCATAAAGTTCGCCTGAGTATTTATTTATTTATTTTTATTAATATAGATATTTGGATCAGCTTATATATATATATATATTAACTAATGATACAGGTCTTGAAGTTAAGAACTATATAAATTTTTAGTGATCTTAAAATTTGTGAGTTTCGAACTAGTGATTTTTAGAGAGTAAATCTAGAGCCTGACTAATTAAATTACACTCCTCACCATGATTGAGTATTTATTTACTACTATAAGATGGGGGCTAAAAAGTGAGAGCATTTGAGAACACGGTGCAAATCGCTTTTCTTTAAAATATATTTTTTTTACTAAAAATTATTTGTTTTAGTATGTTTTGAATCATTTAAATACGTTGATTTTAAAAATAATTTTTAAAAAATAAAAAAACATCATTTTAATATATTTCAGCACAAAAAACACTTTAAAAAACAATCACAATTACATTTCTAAATTTATTTTTTAATTTTTTTATTTTAAGGCAATGGCGGAGTCGAGAATTTTTTTATCCTGGTTATAAATAAATAAATTTAAATTATTTTTTAATATTTATTATTTTAAATAAATACTTTCATCGTTTTCCAACTTCACTAATGATGCATGGCAATTTTTGTATTATAAATTAAAGAATGAGTTAAGAAACTATACTCTGTACTGGGAGTTAAGCAGGTGGCAAAAGATATTTTAATTGCTTGAAATATCATACATAAAGTTCAAGTTCGTTTGGGTATTTATTTATTTTTATTAATATAGATATTTGGATCAGTTTATATATATATTAACTAATGATATGGGTTTTGAAATTAAGGACTATATAAATTTTTAATGGTCTTAAAATTTATGAGTTTCGAACTAGTGATTTTTAGAGAGTAAATCTAGAGCCTGACTAATTAAATTACACTCCTCACCATGATTGAGTATTTATTTACTATTATAAGATGGGGGCTAAAGAGTGAGAGCATTCGGGAACATGGTGCAAACCGTTTTCCCTTAAAATTTATTTTTTTTGCTAAAAATTATTTTTTTGGTATGTTTTGAATTATTTAGACACGTTGATTTTAAAAAATAAAAAAAAATATTTTAATATATTTCAGTATGAAAAACACTTTAAAAAATAATCACAATTACATTTTTAATTTTTTTAAAACTAATTTTTTTTAATGTTTTTCTATGAATCAAATACATATAAATAGGGATATATAAAATGGGTTCTTTTATCTGGAATAAAAAATCCTAGAAATTTATTCAATGAGTAAGAAGAGAAATTAATGGGATGCTAAAGACTAAGAAGCCCAATGAAAAGGTACGAGGCTAATAAGAAATAATGCAGGGGGAATATTTACATATCCTGATTTGAAAAAAGATAAATAAAAAGGCTATACTTATAATTATAAGATATTATATTTTTTTAAGATCTATTTTTTTATTTAGGCTACAACCCACCTTAGTCTTCTGTGCTCCTCCGCCCCTGATGGCAGGGATCTCGGCGTCCATTTCTACAAAATGGAGCTTTCAAGAACGGTGTTGCATCGTATACCAGATGGTGGTTATAATGAACTTAGGAGGAGAGGAACTGCTCCCGTAACTCCGATCTCTGCTCCGGTGGCCAACCAGCGACATGGTATGGGAACACCACCAAAGTCACCTCCTGGATTAATGCATTCAAACCAGCTTATGTCGTCTTTTTTTAATTTCCTCTCCATTCTGTGATGTTTTTAATGTAAGTTTGCTCTTGCATCTGTAATTAATAAGATAAGCTGATTCCTTTCTACTCGCAGCAATTGATGTTCTTTAGGAATTTCACTAGACAGGTGGCCGGAGCTTCGTCGGGTTGGGTTAAATGTTTCCTAATATAAAAAGAATGTTTAAGATATGATAATAAAATCTGAAACTCAGGTTATTAATTCGAATGAGTTTAATTAATTGTGGTTAATTTAATAATATAATTAAAAAAAACTAAAAACAATAAAAAAAAGACCATTGACTTATCTAAAGACAAAAGCGCCTGCCAATAATATGATAAGAAATTCTCTAAATATTTTTTAAAAATCTTAAAAATTTAGTTTAATAATAAAGTAAAAAATAAATGAAAGATACCCTATTAAATAAAAAAAATATTTAAAACTCAATTAGCAGCAAGACAAACATTAAAGCATGGACTGAATTTTTTTTTAAAAAAAATAAAAAATAACTCAAATTAACATACCATATTCACATCTTGATTATAAAATCAAGATACCCTCCCATATAAAAGAGAAAAATGAAAGAAACTGAATAAAATAATAGAGGTTAGCTCCCAAACAAACTAAATAATAAAAGACGAAACTGAAAAAAAAATCTATTATAAAAGTTAATTTTTTTTATATTAACTCAGTTTAATTTGACTAACTTACTACTCAGGATATGAGGTCAATATAAACTCATAAAAAAAGTAAAAAAAACCATAAAACTCAAGAGCCAATAACCTAATATTAAAGGATGAACATGAAAAAAATTAATTTAAAAAAATAACCTAAAAAAATCAAGGTTAAATCAGACTAATTTTCAAAACTTATGACCTGAGTTATGAGATTAAAATTATTACATAGAAGAAAAATATAAAAAAATCATGAAAAAAATTCCTAATCACCCAAAATTAAAAAAAAATAGAAATCAAAGCAATAAAGACTAAATTTGGTATAAAAACTAAATAAAAGAAAATAATAAGAAAAAAATTGAAAAAAAATAACAATAAAAAAGGACCAATAGGATTAAAAAATAAAATGTTAAGAAATTAAATTGAAAAAAATAATCAAGAAAACGATAAAAATAAAAAATAATAATTAAAAAAATAAAAACTAAATCAAATATAAAAATTCAATACCATCAAAAGACTCGCACACGTCTCCCGGAGAGCACAAACATGCGCTAACCATATTTATTTATTTGTAATTATATTTGTATTTGTTAAAAAGCTAAATTATCTTTTATTTAAATTAATTATAACTAGAAAACCAGGATGAAAAAATGAAGAAACCTCTAAACCACATTTTTATTTTTTGCTTTTAGGAACAGCATAATTATTTTATTATACAATCAAAGCATTAAAAGATTAAAGAGCTCCTGAACCACTATTTTTTTTTTTAGTATTTAAGTTATTTTAGTGTGTATCTATATTAAATGATTTATCTGTCTTGAATTAGTATGATAATAATAATAAATGAATCTTATGGAAAAGGGCTAATTAAATGATTTTATTCAAAAATGATAAAATAATTATCTTACTGTTGCAAATATTGTTTTAGTTAATAGTTACATTTTTTTAATGCACAGAAATCACTAATCTCTTTTGGTATTTATTTATTAATATTAAAGCTTGTTACGGGCAACCCGTTCCACTTTAACCAGGCCAAGAATTGACGAGTAGTTCGTCGTGGGCTTTTTTCCAACTCAACAAACGTTATGAATTGTAGGAGTATCAACTATTTTAGAATTGTGCCGATGATAAGGATAATTAAGAGATTAAGTCACATATCTATTTTATTTTTATAAAGAAATTGTTAAGAATCCTGGTATAGGTTAAAAAATTGATGAATTTTTGTATGATAAAATAATATCGAGTATAAATTCAAAGCTTTTGAAGTCAACTCGTCAACAGTAGTGATGAATTGGCTAGAGTTCGCACTTAGGCTTGCAAGTTGCCTTCGGCATATGCTTGTGTCCATTGCCTGGAGAATTTATAGTTGTCTAACTCTTTTAGTAAAGAACAAACTGGAATTTTTGTTTAATTTTTAACCCTTCCAAGTGTCAGAATTAACCAATTAGATAATTTTACAACATTATTTCTTACTACTGAGGTCTTGTAAGCGTGACATCGGCTCACCCCTTGCTGAAGGAGACTGACATTTCTCGATTGTCTAGTGATCCATTGTACCGCAACATGCTGTAAGAACTGCCCCTCCCCTTGAGGTTTTATCTGGAGAAGTAACTAGATCTAATAGTCGAGTCCATAGGCAGGATCAGCAGCCAAGAGGAGGCAGGAGCGATCATTAACAACAATAAGAAGATACAGAGTCAACGGGGCAATGCATATTAAAATTTTAACGGCTCGACTGACAAGACAGTGACATCGGTGGTGGTGGTGAAAATTTACGGCCCGCATTCCTGGGAGGAGTGGAATAATGATGAAGTGGGTTGGGATTTGGAGAAGATGGTTTCGGTGTCCCGAGTATTCTTTCTGGCTCCGCGTTTACTTCTGCAGAGAAATGCTTAGTGGAAGCAATTTTAACAGTGCCCGACTGACGATCACTATCGAGAGCAAGCATGATTTTGATGGCTGTGCTTAGTTTATACATATTTGGATCAGCACAGCAAGAATTATTATAAGAAAAAAACCGAAAGAAAAACTTTAATTCTGATAATAAACTATCGGCACTATAACATATTGATGGCACCCTAGAAATGTTCATGTATATCAGTTGGACTAGAAATTTTGATGGTTTACTTGCAAAATTAATTAAAGAAGAGGATAAAGTACTTTCATACCTTTCAATTTTTCCGCTGTATAATATTTGTCGTTTCCTCTCATGTTTTCCGGTGGGTATGCCACCTTGAATTTTCGAGGAAGATTCCAGTTCCTACTGGAAGTTGTTTCCAATGCTGCCTTCTGATCAGCCGTATCAGAGGCCTGAACCATGTGCATGGCACTAGTGAGAGGGGATAGTATTACTAGTCCGTGAAGTAACATGAACACTATCAAGTTTGAAATTTTGTTAATTTGGGAATTGATAAAGAGATTAAAACCTACTCTTTGGACTTATTTATGCAATCTTGGTGTGTGAATCAATAATTTTTCTATTAATATGAGCCTAAATACTTAAAGTAAACCATTCTAGGTAGTTGAATGGCTGCAAAAATTCAACCTTGCGGCCGACACAGAGCAGGAAGTTTCCTGGAAATTATGGTTGAATTTTAGCTCCTCCAGCTTTCCGATTTTCAACTTTAATGTAACTCTGTTTTTCCAAACATCACAGCCTCTTTTGTCCTTCCACAAGTAGCTAGGGAGTTCACTGCCATTAAATAGCTTGGAAACCAGAACCGTTCTCCCTTTTCTTTAACAAGAGGATGGCCACAAATCTAAACGTGGATCACAAGGATTATATATCTGAATTCAAAGCTCATGATTGAGTTCACCTGTCCATAAGTATCCCAATCTTGCTGCAAGGCTTCCAGGATAGGTTTTGTAATAAATAGCTCGTTTACCTCCTCGAAATATATAATTTGTTATTGACAATATTATAATGATTTTTCTGATTTCAATACCAGAGATAAAAATATATAGACCGACTTATGTTCTCTTCTGACTTCATTTGAGTTATGGTATTCTTGAATTGTTTTAGCATCTTAATTTTTAAAAATAAAAAATATTATTTTAATATGTTTTTAAATAAAAAAATATACCACACTCTCCAATATTTTCATATTCAAATCTACGCCATTGTTTTTCCCAACTTTTTTCTTGGAGTAGTTAGAACAAAATTAAAGCTACTAAATTAATTTTTTACAAGACTATTTAGATTGTGGTGAAATAATAAAAATTTAAAATCAAGAGGTTTGTTCTATTTATAATATTAAATTTGAATTTTTGATTGTTCATATAATATTTTTTAGAGGTTTACCGTTAACTTCAAAACTCGTAGGATTAATAATGTTACGTGTAAACTAATCCAAATAACCATATTGATCTAAAAAAAATATTAACTTTTTACAAACATAAAGGATAGAGATTTCTTTGTTTTAGCATAAGGATTAAGATTTGCATTTTGTAACATGTTCTGTTTGATAATACCTCCTTCGTTGGCACTCACTCTTGGAAAACATAAACAGATGTTTTTTCGTCTGAGTATCGCTATTACTACCTTAAAAAGAACAAGAAATTAAAACCTGTAATAAAAGGAAGAGGCATTTGCTTCTGATAAATTATTCAAGATAGGATAGCAAGGAGAAATTAAACAGCTGAGAATTAATACAGAAACGAAACATTAGGGGATCAAACCTACTTGAGAACTAGAAATCACAATAACCCCTCTAAGAAAACGAAGAAAAGACGATTTAGATCGATCTTAATATATGGTTCCAGGTGGTGGTGGACGTGGTGGTACGAATTGACGGCGCGGTCTGTTGCGAGCAGGAGAAGATACCCAAGGCGGAATTCTCCTCTTCTCAAACGCGCGTAATCCGATTCTTGAATGCTCCATTTTATAGACATATCGGACGGCGTAGCAAGTTCTTGCGCCGGGTCCAAAACCTCCGAAAAACAGCATAATTGCTAACAATATGAAAGTAAGAACCTGCATTGTTATGTGGCGATGGATAGCTAGAGAGTGTGTACGCTGTGAAGAAACCCAGTTGTGTTTGTCTGCTATTTATACAAGGCAGATGATGGACGAAGACTTTCAAGGTGCAACAAGTTTTTAGTTTGTCGACCTCCTGTATTCCTTTTAATTTGTCGGTGAGAAGTTTCGACGTTCGGAATTGATACATCACATGTGATGCAACAAATACAAATAATACATGCATAATTCTATTTACTATAGAATTTTATTATCAAATATTAAAAAAAAACTGGAAAACCTGAAAATAAAGAAAAAACTATAAAAATCCTAAAAAAGCTAAAATTAAAAAGGAAAAAGAACAGAACTAACTTGGAAAATATTTTCTAAGTCTAATTTAAATAATTGTTTTTGACCATATTTAGTTATATCGAGCTAATCCTTTTATAAAACTGGGCTGATAGAAAGTCCTCGTAAAACTTGAATACACAACACGCTTTTAGTCTTTCAAAGACGCGTTGTTTCCTTAGGTCAGGTCCGTGGATGGCAAGTACCAACTATTGGTTTGAGTAGCAAATTGCTTTTTGTATTGGTTTGCCGATTTCTTTGTTGATATGTTTGTAGAAATGAATTTAATTACCTGAAAATTAAGTAAATATAACTGATTAGATATTTAATTTTATTAAAATACATTACTGAGTATAATTTTAATTTAAAATACTCATATAAAATAATAAAATAATATTTTTTACAGTTCTTAAATTATACATGATATTTTAGTTTTTTTTTTCAACGATGGAATTTCATATTCTCATGCCCTATATAATTTTAATTTTTCATTGTTTCTTTATTTTTTTATTTGTAATCATATTTGGCTTGATATGTATTATTTTATTGAAGTATCCGATCACAATTTAATCATTTTATTTAAAAAATGATACGAGTTAAAAAAATAATAAAAACTTGTCATTTAAAATCCTTGTATAAATTGATCAGATTCAAGTGTTAAATAAAAAAACATAAAAAAATTAAAAAAAAAGTTTATAGAGCAAAACAAAAAGAAATTCTCATATTAGATCAATACATGTCATTCTAATTTAACTCGCTAAATACATTGTCGGAGTCATTATATAACTATAATAAATTAACCTAGTTTAACTAGCTATATTTTTATTTTTTAAGTTTTTTTTTTTTAGCTGGATTTTCATTTGGCTTGGATGAGATAAAAATTTGCTATATAAATAAAAATAAAAATATCAAAAGTTATTAAAAAAATAATAATCAAATAAAAAAAACCTTTATCATTTCCTTTCTTAGAGGTGAGATTTTATTGGGCTTATGTGTGATAAAGTTTGGAATAAAATTAAAAAGTTATGAAAAAATTAAAGATCAAATAAAAACTTTAATAGTTATCAAACAACCACTACTAAATAAGAAAAATTGATGAGGAACCGAATTAAGAAAAATAAATAGTGTATGTGAGAAAACCATGATATTTGAGCGACACGTGCAGCTTTCTCAAGACCCGACAGTGTCCTTATTTGATGCTGCCATAAATGTCTTGTCATCCCTCCTTCCCATGGCGGGCAACCTTTTTTCTGCTGTCTTCTCTTCCCTCTCCATCCTTGATGTTTGCGCAACACCTGGCAGAAATTAAAACACTACTGTGCCCTTCCCCACGGTCCCATGTATTTTTTCAATAATATCTAGTGAAGGGCTCGCTTGATTAAATTCGTTGTAGAATAATTACTTGGACTCAACGCATATAATGAAGGGACATCTGATTATTTTTAACCATGATTTTAATTTATTTCTTTGATTTTTTTTAAGTTTTCGTTGGGATATTCCAATATAATTGTGGGTCCATTGATTTTGTCAAATTAATAGACTTTCATCACAAGGTAGGTAAAAGATTAAGAATTATTTAGGTATATAAAATTAGTTAAATTATATTTTTTTTATTTGAAAAAACTTTATTTTTTAAAAAAATATACTGAGTTTAAGTGAGTAAGTAAAATACTGACCGATTCAAATTCTTATAAAAAATGCGTGTCCTAACTCGAATTTAAGATGTATTATGCAGATGTCAATCCCTTTATTATTATGTAATGTAAATTGCAAATTAATTAAAATATATATGTATATGTTAGCTTAAATATTTATATTAATAAAAAAATAAAAAATTTAAATAGAAATACTGGCAAGATATCAAATAGCCAGAAAAAAGGCAGGAATGATCACTGACTCCGGTGCTCCCTTTATTCTTTGAATCAATTGACTGTATGTACAACCCAAGTAAAATGAAAAAGGAAATTGGAGTGATCTCCTCCAACTAGTGCAGTATAATCCTTTTGGTACGAAGTGATCAAACTAATTAAAAATATATCGGAAGTTAGAAATGATTGTCATTAATGCAATGCCAATTATATTCATAGCCATCCCATTACATTCAAAACCAGATGGAAAAGAAAATTATTACTAAACTTTCAACAACAATTAGAAGATACACTGACAACGGAGCAACGCAAATTCTCAGTCGTAGTATTGTTTTAAGATATTGAAGTTCTTCATTTCCTCACCCAACAGTTAAGATCTTATTAACCCAATTATTGCATATATATATATATATATATAAAATGAAGGTATTTGGCGGGGAAAAGAAAAATGAACTAGACAGGATGCATTTTTTAATGCTTTTGCCAAGATATAACTTGATTATTTAAACAAGTTATGACGTGGTTAGAAAAAATATTTAAATATTGTTAATGATTTTTTTATTGAAAAATAATTTAAACCCTACGAGGGTTAATTTTAAGGGTCTAAAAGTAATTTAATGATTTATAAAAATATAATTTGATTAAAAATAAATAAATAAAGATAATATTTTTTTTAATATTAAAATAATAACATGTTAAATTGACTTATATCAACCTAGGTTAATAAATCAAATTCACTATCCTAATTTTAAAATTATAATAGCCATATAAAAAATAAAAAAATAAAATTTAATTCTTAATTAATCTAATATTAAAAAATAAAATTGAAATAAATAATTAAAAAAAACTATAATTAACTTGTCAAACTCACGATTACATCATAAGACAAAACAACTCAATAAAAAACAAATTTAATGTGGAAGGACTTATAATCCGAGTTATGAGATCGTTATAATCTCTTAAAAAAAGTTAAAAAAACAACCCGATTTAATTTGCATAAAAATATCAAAACTTATAACCTTAATCATAGAACTAAGATATCCTTAGAGAGAACAAATTAAAACAGATTATGAAAGTTTAATTTTCAATTGATCTAATATTAAATTAAAAAAATTACCTGAGTAAACTCAGGTTAACTTATTAAACATTATTTAGAGATTACAAGGTCGGAATAACCTAATAAAATTTTTTTAAAAAATTATAAAATTATAATTCTGAATCATCTTAATATTAAAAAATAAAATAAAATAAAACTATTCGAGTTAACTGAATTAATTTATTAAATTAATAATTTATATTACAAGAGTGAGATAACCTAATAACAAAATAAATTTAATATATATATATATATAAAGCATTAAAAAAAAAGGTATTACCGATTAATAGTTTATAAAAAAAAGTTACATGGAACCCCTCTTCAATATGTTTTTTTTTTTATGTGTTCATGTCTCTCGTCCTCGTTTTCTTCTATCAACATTTTGTTTGGAAATTAAAATGGATTGAATAGGTGATAAAAACCTCGTCCTCGGTTAACTGGTTTTTGCCTTACAAATGTCTTTTCCAAATTTAGTTTAAAACTCAACAGATGAAACTCCCTCTTACTATTTTTGCAAGGACAAATTTAATAACCAAGCTTGTAATCATGCTCGAGTATTTTTGTATTTTAATACTTAAAAAAACATTAGATAAAATAACAATATTTATTACTCTCGAGAGTATTAAATGTCTTTTCCAAGCTTAATTAAAACTCAAAAGATCAAACTCCATATTACTATTTTTGCGAGGACAAATTTAACGGCTAAGTTTGTAATCATTCTCGAGTATTTTTGTGCTTAAAAAAATACATAAAACAACACAGTATATAAATATTTTAAATAATAACATAATTTAAAGAATTGCAAATGATATTTGCCAAAAAAATTTAAGACCCTTTCATATGCTAAAAATAAACCGATATAATTTATAATAAAAAAAGAAAAAAATGAAAGTATATTAAAGCTTCAATTATCACATTATCAATATTATTAAAAATATATTGACAAAATAAATCTAATAATTTTAAGAAAGGTAATAATAAATACTAGAATAAATCATATAAATTGTTTTAAAAAAGATAGAATAAATACTAGAATAAATCATATGAGCTATTTAAAAAGAGGTTAACCTCATTATATTTAGATAACTACTATGACTCATTTTAACTATCATTTATGATAATTTTTAATATAATTGAATTTATCTCATATTTTTTTTAACAATGCCATGTTCTTTCTCTCTTTTTTATGTCGACCTTGAATTTTAGTGATTTTCTTTCTCTCCCTTTTTTAATCCTTTAATTATAAATTGTATTAGCCTATTGTTTTGAATTTGAGAGAATCGTAAATAAACCTTGCTCACAAGCTGCATATGTTATCCGTGATTTTCTAATTTAATATTTTAAATAATTTTTTACACTTTGCTATTTTAATTTTATTTAATAATATCAGTTGTGTCGCCATAAAAATTTTAGTGTATGTTTAAGACTTTTTTGTTTCTTTCCTTTTTTTTTAATTTTAACTTTTTCCTTTTCTTTTTATTGCAAATTATATTAGTTTACTTTAAATTTTTTTAAAAGTAGTAAATAACACTTACGACCTGCATCTAATAAATAACACTTATAACCTGATTATATGTGATGCTATAAATCTACTATTTTTCTAAGTATTTCTTATACTTTGTTATATTATCCATTTATTTACTGTTAAAAACTAAAAAAAAAATACTCAGCATTCTCCACCTATCATCACCACACTGAAAATGAGCAAATTAAATATGAATTTAAAAATATAGTTACTATTATTTTTTAAATATTTTTTATTTAAAAATAAATCAAAATAATAATTTTTTTTAAAATTATTTTTAATATGAATACATTTAAAGATATTAAAAATATATCAATTTAAAATGTTTTTAAAATGCAAACCATCAAAACAAACCACCATCTCAAACAAATAACTTCTTTTCAAATAATAATCAGTAACCATCCAAGAAGGCTTCATATTTGTTGTAAAACACCAAGCAAACCATCAAATCCCAAACCACCATCTTAACACTCTCTTACATTACCATACACAACAAATTACCACTCCTAAACGACACAAGAAGTTAACAAAGCAAAAAACAAGAGGGAATTCTTTCCCTGCCAAAACTCTCACCTATCAGATCTCCTGGAGAAAGCAGATCCGTCAAGCAAGAGCAAGGATCTCATCACCCCCAATAGGTGAAGGAGATGGAGATGGAGATGGAGAGGAGGGGAGGGAGGTCACCTCCCATGAGGAAGAAGGGTGAGGAAAAAAAATAAAATAAAAGACCAAACTTTAGAACAGCTCTGAGTATTAGAAGTTATTGTTTTCGGGTGTTTTAATATTCAGAAGAAAGTATGTTCTTTCTCCGATGATGCATTCTCTTCCTTCTTTGAACTTTTATCTTATCATAGAAAACCTTGAAGAGAACGAACCACATTGAATTAAAACAATTTTTTAAAAAATATTTTTTTATTCAATCAGTTAAGTTAATGTTACAAATATTTTTTTTAAAATATCATTTTAACATATTATTAAACAAAAAAATATTTTAAAAATAATCACTAATATAATATCAAATAATAACTCAAACCCGCTCATCCAAGATCCATATATTAGAATAAAAGGTTGTAAAAAATACATCATTTTTTCCCCACTTATTGTAAGAAATAAAAATCCTGATCTGACGGCTATATATATCACCGCAAATAGCCACCAAGAAATGAAAACATCTTATCTTGAGAATATTTAAAAAAAAATATTTATTTTTATTACTGTCCAATTAGTATAGAATAAAAAGTAATATCTATTTTCCTTTTTTTTTTCAAAAACAACTTAAAAAACCACAACGCAAGAGATTTAAACCTAAGAAATCTTTTTTTTAAATAAAATAAATAAATAATTGATGTCAATTGACCTAGAAATTTATTAGCTGATGAAGGCAGCAACAAATGAATGGACGTGTGAACCCGAGTCACTGATAACGCCAGCTCAGCATTCCATTTGCCTCTGTGCCTTCTAAGAACTTTTAACAGAAAATCAAAGTTGGACTTCAAACAAATTGTATAAACGTATGGCGACCTCCTCTCCTATGAAAATATTGCACATACCAATCAAGCAATCCCTGCCACCAGCTATCACAATCGATGTGCAGTGGGATAACAATAGATGATCCTACACGCTATTCCAGGGATCGTATCACATTTTTCTTACATAAAAATTAAAAAAACTTATATATATTGTTAATGTAATTTTTAATAGAAAAAAAACTATATAGGATTCATAAGATGTGATCATGTTAACTTGCAAGTTTAAATATCATTCACACTATTAATAAAAATATAGTTTAACTTAAAATTATTAACTTAGATCAAGTGATTAATTTTTTTTAAAATATTAAAATTATCAACTTAAGTTAAGTGATTGAATCTATTATTCATATAATCTAACAATTTTATAAAAAAAATTAAAAAATAAAATTTGCTAAACTTAATTCTCAAGCAACTTAATATTGAATAATAAAATTAAAAATAAAACTCAACTGAAAAAAAAAGTTAATTCAACCTAAGTTAACATACTAAACCTAAATCATGAGACTAAAATAATTCAATAAAAAATAAATTAAAACTAATTATAAAAATTAATTCTCAATCAACTTAATATTGATTGATAAAATTAAAAAAATTACTCAAGTCAACTGATCAAATTTATGACTTAAGTTATGATACAAGATAACCTCAAAAAAACACAAACTAAAATAAACTATAAAGTATAATTTTCAATCAACTCAATATTAAAATATACGATTAAAAAGGTCTTAACTAAAAAAACAATCTTAATCAATTGGTCTAACCCTTGACATAGGTAATAAAACCATGATAACCTTATAGAAAAAAATTAAAAAATTATAACGCTTAATTCTCAATCAATCCAATATTGAGAATTAAATTAAAAAAACAAATAGAAAAAGGAGCAAAAATAACCAAAGTTAATATGAGTTAACCTGTTAAACCCGAGTCAAGAGATCAAAATAGCTCCATAAAAATTTAAAAAAATATAAAGTTTAATTCCTAATCAACAAAATGTTAAAGTATGAAATTGAAAAAAACAAACAAACCTAGTTAATTTGGTTAATCCACAATACTCGCGATTCAAGACCATAATAATCCTATATAAAATAAAATAAAATTTAAAATTCAATTCTCAATCAATTTAATATTGAAAAATAAAATTGAGAAAAAAATTAATTAAAAAAATAACTTAAATTAACATGGTTAGCATATAAAACTCGTGACCCTAATTACATAATAGGATAACTCGATAGAAAATAAATAAAAATAAATTATAAGTTGTAATATCCAATAAAATTAATATTAAAAAATAAAATTAAAAATAATTTCTCAAAAAACTTAGGTATAAAACATAAAATATCCTTTTCTTCTGGCCAAAGTGCAAGACAACTTAGCATTTCACTGTTCATTAACCTACCAAAGCCTTTTAATATATTTTAATTAATCCACTAAAATAAACAAATATGGGAGAAAGAAATCTGGTCCCCTTGTCTTCGTGACTAAATCCCATAGCTAGCTAGAGTCCCACATAATAATTACTTTTGTTGCGGATGGTAATGATAATTAAGACTTCAATCTTTCTTTTCATTATCTTTAAAAATATCAAGTGCACACAAAAAGACATTATCCAACAAAAAAAGTGGTAATTATCTTCATCATCTAAAGTGAAATGATTAAAAATACAAAAAATAGACACAATTGGCCAATGAACCGTTGGTTAAGTGATAGTGATGATCATGGAGTAGAATTGGAGGATAGAATCCTTACTCCACCTCCAAGTTAACACTTCCTAAGACGAAAAGAAGAGGTGAGCAAAACGAAAGCTGGTAGACACTAGCTAATTCACCAAGGACTCGCACTCTCTGAAATGGCTAGCAGTTCCTCTAAATATTCAGCCCCTAAATCCTCTAGCACGACGACATTTTCCATTTCCGTTCTCATTTCTTTCTCTTTCCTCTTCCTACTCTCGGCTTTCCTGTTCATTGAATGTCTTTTTTTCATTGCTAAAATTGGTGATTGTCCATCCTGGAAGCCATAGCCCGTTTCTTTGAGTGACTCGTAGACTTTTTGGGCAGGAAAATTTAGTACTGCCATTGAACCTCTCATTGCAAATGCAGCTTGATCATAAGCTAAGGCCGCCGCCTCGGCAGTATCAAATGTTCCTAGCCAAACTCTCACACCGTTTCTTGTCGAATCCCTTATCTCGGCGGCGTACTTGCCCCAGGGCCGCTTTCTAACCCCTCTATAAGAGATTTCTCGGGCCTGTTCCCCTTGATAATCAGCTCTTGAACTTACCTCATCGTAGTTGGAATTGGTGGATGATGTGGTATCAAAAGAGTTGATGGGGGCCTCATTGAGGAGTCCTAAGAGAAGCATTTCTTGGGAATCATTTTCGTTAAAAGGGAGGGGTTGGCTGTAGAAGCTCTGTGCGTTACATGAGGAAGAATCAAGGGAATTGAAGGAAGAAGAAGATTCGGGGGAGAATTGTGAGTATTGATGGTGAAAAAATGAAGAATCCATCAAGGGCTTAAAGTGGGAATTGTTTTGGTGTTTGAATGGCTGGTATTTCTCTGGTAGCTAGTCTGTGGTCATAGGACATAATGTTTGAAAACAAGGCAGTTTATATAGGCACAAGAGAGGGAATATCCTCAAGTTATCTTTATTTTTTAAGGAAAGTGGTCTGCTCTCTGGTGAAAAAGACAAATTACATGAACATGGTTGCTATAGAGCGTTTTCAATAAATCTGGTCGTTAAAGTGGCCCATGAATGCGTTGATGCACGTGAGTCAAAGAGCCAATGGGGCATGGCGGCTAGGTCAAAGAAGAATTCATGGTGACATCATCTCGATGATTTCAGTGATTTCGGTATCTTGAAGGCTTGCCTACTTGGCAGATTAGCCACGTCCATCTGGCAGTCGCACCAGCCATTAATCGATTGTCATGCCCTTTCTAGCGATTTGCTGTTTCCATTATCCTTTTTGTTCACACTCGTTGCTGCAAACAAAATAAGAACAATGATCATTAGCCCAGCCAATGAGTATATATGTGCTACAAGAATAATCTACTTTTTTTTTTGTTCGAGAAAGGAAGAACACCCTCTTTTTCTCTTTTTTATTTGGAGATTTTTAGACTGAGAGGACATGGGAAGGTGATTAATTTCGTTTCAAGTTGCTTTCTGTTTTGGTTTTATAATTATAATATATATATATATATATATATATTATTTCTTTAATAATTAGACTAACTTTGAAGTTATTAAGTAATAAATCAATAGCTAGGATAGTACGTAGCTTACTCCTGAAATTTCTTACACAGAACCTGATGAGGCTGAGAAAAAAACTAATTAAAATATGGTTCAGTCGGGTATTAATGTCCATGCCAATTATTAGTATATGCTCAATATTTTTGACGGGAATTCCACAACCTTGACTAAGGAAATGGGCTGCGCAATCTTTTTTCAAATACTAATATTGGCCAGTCCGTGCGTATTTCAATACTGAAACATCTACAAATGTTTCCAGAATATAAAGATATAAAAATTAATTCCAATACTATTTAGTGTAATGTTGTAGCCAACTATTAGTTGTTGATTCATCTCACATAGTCTTCCGAAGAAGCAATATTTGTACTTGAAAAATGCTCCAGTTGGCTAGTATCAATTCCAAAACAATTTAGGGTTTGAAAGTTCATATTTCTTCTATTCTAGTGGAAAGACAAACATATAATCGACCAAATTCATATGTATCTGCAAATTGAGATAAAACTCGGTTAAGACTTGATTGTTTTTTTCTTTCCAAAACGGACCAAGCACCCAGAAACATTTAAAAGATGCATCCATCTATCTATCAAGTTCTTAATTTTTAATTCACACAAGTGGAAGAGGTTTTTTGTTTTTACTCATTTTGAGTATATTAATGAGATAAGTATACTAAGAAGTATGAAACATTACTCCATAACAATTTTGTATGTGATGGCCGCGGCGCAAACAATGTGAGATATATATATGTATATATATATATATGTTCTAATGATAATTTCTTGCCGTTTCTTTTACTCAATATTAGCAACTTGTAAGATGTTTTATCTTTATCTATTATATATATATTGAATGGCCATGTCTATTTTCTAGCTCTTCTTGATAGATGCATGAACCTATAACATCAACACTTGTGGAGTGAAGAGTTTGGAACCTTCTGTCATCTACAGTCCACGGTCACTTTAAAATCTTTCACGTTTGGTATGATTGAGAAAATTGTTATTTAATCTTTGTGTTTTTTTTAATTAACGAATCCTTTTATTTAAAGATCTCAATGTTATATCATTATATTTTTGTATTTATTTGTAACTTAAATTAATCTTTAAGATAATGTTTTGTGACAATTAATTTTTTTTTCCTTAAAGCATCCCTCATTTACAATCAAGTCTTTCTAACTCCTCTTGATATCTGCATGGACCTATTTTTTTTGAAAAAAAAGTTTATGATAAGAATTTTTTTAAAACTATTAAAATTTTATATTTTTATCTATAGTCATGGGTTAATTTTAAGGCATGAGAACCTTGGTTTTTTTTTCTTCTACAATTTAGGATTGTAAAGTTTTAGTGCTTAAAAATCCTTAGTAGTTAGCGCTATATGTTACATTAATTGATATAAAAGCAAGTTGACTTTTTTGATGGACAAAAATGGTAACAATAACCCATCTCGTGATGCAGGACTGAAGATCATCTAGAGTATTGTAAGAGCTTACGAGACAATGTCAAGCACTCAATCGTAGGTGCTATGTTGTTCGGAGAAAACGATGGTAGCAATGTTGAATAGCTTGGAACATGTAGTTGGGATAGTGGGAGATCTAAACAAGGTTTGTGAAAAGGAGAGGAACATGCCTAGAGACTTACTTTAGAGGGCTTAACAACATGCCTATTCTAGAAGCTTCAGTTAGATAACCACATGTCAATGTGAAGGGTTTCAGAGAAAATAAACTTGATAAAACTATAGAGATTTCATAAATTAAAACATATCACCATAACTCAAGAGATAATAAGTGGACAACTTACAAATAAGAGTATAAATATCTACCTTTTATGGAGACGTGGACATGAAAGAGTTTCTTGATTGGATCGATAAATGTGATAGGGTTAGAAAATATGAGAGTTAGAATCACTCTAGACCTAATCATATATTGTAATTTCATTGATCCCTATCTTTCTTATTAAGATGGGGCTATGCTAATATACCTATACCTAAAAAAGTCCAACCAGAACCTTTATTGTTACCTTTATGTTACTTGCACTCATTGCTGGTTTGGATGTGCCAAAAGAAGGCCCCTAAGATATCAATTCAACCCTTGTTAAAGCTTTTCATTTAATCTAGTTGCATATAATCTGAAAGGCTGAATGTTTTTCAAATGAAAATGGTAGACAAATACACAATTAAATGAGGGGAGAGAACCCATAACATAATGAATGTATATGAGGCGAATGATACACACATAGTTCTTTTCTCTTGGTTACAAATAATACTTATCTCAACAATATAAAATATATTTACAAGAAAATAGACATGCACACATGTAAAATCTTGAGTTACATAAAATAGTAGAACATAACAACCTTACGAAGATAAAAAAGAGGTAAATTACATGATTTCCAAGAGAGTTGAGACCAATAACCTAATATAAAATTGTAATATAGATGTTTATTTTTATAGAGACAAGGCATTAAAGATTTAGAAGTGTTAAAATGACTTGATAAACCAAAATTAATAGTTTATAAGGTTGAGTTGAAACTAGAAAAACAACTTGAAGCCATTAAATATGCTGAAAAACTTAAAGAACATGAACTATAGATGAAGTCTGAAGAACAATCTAGAGTTAGTAAACATGTTGAGATTAAACAAACCGATGAAAAACTATAACAAGTTGTTGGAATTATTTAGTAAGCTAAAGTTAATATCAAAGATAACTTAATTAAGTGTGGATGTATTGTCCAAATAAGCATACACATATCATATCATTCTTTATTAATTGCCAATTTAGCTAGTTATTGTTATTAAGTTATTAGGGATAACTAGACATGTAAACTTACTATCATCTTAAAAGATGGTTTCATGTGATGTTGATTTTATGAGTTACAAACAATGTATTATGTGTATAAATTGGCAATGATGCAATATTCAAAGTATATATTTTTATTGCATGTTCGAGTTTAATTTTTAATAATTAATTTGAGAGCGAGTTTTCTGCAAGTAAAGGGGATTTACATAGGGCAGTATTTTTATTTTTCTAGGCATAATTATTTTTAATCTGTTGCTTTTTTAATTGCTATGATTTTTTATATTTTAAGGAGTTTTGAATGATTTAAACATGTAGTCTTGAAAAAATTATTATAATTTTTATCTAATTATTGAATCTAATTAAAATTTTGTTAGATTATTATATTCACCATCATGTCCAAATTGGACTTAGGAGTTCCTACTTTGGATTTTTTTCCTTCTCTTCTCAATTTAGATTATTTTTTCAATTTATATTGAGATTTTCAATTTAATTAAGATTTTGCCAATTATGGTATTTTTATTGTGTTTAAACAACTTTGTAGCCTATTTGTTTGGAGAAGAGAATTACAAAATAAAGACTTTTAGAAACCAACTAAGTTTTCATATTTTTCTCTATAGTTAAAGCTACATCCTTACAATTTGAAAACCCCAATATATATATATATATATATTACCATTTTAGAACTGTAAAATTTTAAGAGTTCGAGAATCCCAGCTTTGAATACTTAAAAAAAGAAAGAAAGGGGGTTTAAATCATGATTGTCTCCTGGTTTTGCTGAATTAAATACTAGTATATTATCTTTGTAGACACTCCAAGCGGTATTATGTCTTTTTTGCTTGACCAAGATATTCAGCACAAGCAAGACACTGCTATATATTAGGCGGAATTGGTCACTGGGGGCGCAAATAAAACATAAAATAATCAAGGAAATCCTTGGGTTCATCCCCCTTGAGCGTCAGAAAAAAGAGAATCAAAGGCGTGCATGCACAGAATATACAAGATTTATCTCATAATTAATAATACTTTCAAAGATGGAAAGTTTTAATTATTTTATTTTTGTTTTGGAAGGCGGCTCTTATTCGGCACATGGTGTATTGTATACCTTTCGGCATGAGTTTATGTATATACGTATGAAGAATCAATACATGGTATTCGGGAATTAAAAGTTTGTTCTCTTCTCCTTGTGCTTTGAGAAAGCTAAAAGCATTTTTCTAGAATTGCAAGATACAGTCATACAGTTTTATAAATACTTGAAAGTGGCTTCAACCTATTTTAATAGTGCGAAGCTGCGAGGTAGAATTATTTTCTTTTAGTAAAGATAATGCTAAAATAAGATTAAAAAAATATAAAAAACTTATCATAATATATCTTCAATAACTTTAATTAGGGCTAAGTTAATAAAGGATATTCCGCTAAACTCGTGATCTGAATAATATAATTTGAATAATCCAATAAAAAAAATATGTTAACTTTTTATATTAATAATCCAAGTAATTAACCTAAATCACTCAATCTTAAAAAATCATAAAGTTTGATTATCAATTAATTAAATATTAAAAAATAAAATTGAAACAAATAAATTTTAGTTATACAAAAAAATTTAAAGTCATAACAATTCAAAAAATCAAAATCACTATTTTTATTATTATAACTATTAATAATATTATTATTATCATTATTATTTCTATTATTATTATTATTATTATTTTCATAACTAACATTAGTATTTTTTATTATTATCATTATTACTACTATTATTATTAAAAAAATAAAAACTATAAACTTGATTTAAATGAATAAAATTGACCAAGTGTTTTTTTAGTTGTTCTTGATCCTTGTGTGTGACTAGGAGTTGCTACATGTTTGATTTTAACTTTTACGAAAAATATAATATTAATTTATTTTCCAAACAAGATGTGAAACAAGTAATTCATCTATTTTTAAAACAAGTTATCTCTTTGAATGTGTGTGTGTATATATGTATGTATGTATGTATGTATGTATGTTGCATGTGTTAAAAATATTTGTGAATTCGGGTTTATTTTCCTCCCATAGTTTTGTATTACGTACAAATCAATATATAGTGTTAAGAGCTGCTTGATGCTTTTACAAACATATCAGTAGCAAACTACAAAATAGATGATGAATCTGGATGAAGCCAGCATGTGAACGCCAGCACATTTACACGATCTCTGCTTTACCAACCAGCTTGTTCTTATTTTTTCCTGTTTGATGGATTGCTATGAATATCTTCGTCACCAAACAACCTATTTCTGAAGAATCCATTTATAGCCTTGTAGGGATAAATAATTGCTCGTCGAGCTATCACCACTCAGAATATCACCTCCTACTATGTCACCGAAAGTGCCAAAAATTAGGTTCCTTTTTGGCTTCCAATTAGCCCTCGTGCCCATTGAATCCATTTCCCCAGCAACGAGAAAATTATCACAATAATTAATTAAGCAAACACAAATGGGATTCCTTGAATTAGATGCGTGAACCCTAATCTCTACTGAACATTAATTATACTTATATATATATATATATATATAAATGCCAGTAGTTAGTATTTTAAGTGTAAACAGTCTTGACTTAACATGGGCAAACATTGAATTAATGCCATGATCCAATTACTTTCCCTATAATTATATCATTACAGAAAGTTTTTGCTACAAAAACAAACGATCGAGGGTTTAAGACGTGGGTTTTGACCCCTCCAACGACCTGCCTAACTTGACAAGCTACCATGGAATGAGGCACTAATCTTATCCATGATATTATTCTATGGAGGTTAGAGGTTAAGTGTGAGGACTACTCGGTGCTGCACTTACTAGATGAAACTGTATCTTGTGCTCAAACAGAGAGCAATCCTGGGAGTTGATGACTTCGCTAGTAACTGGATATGCTCCCTGTTCTGTGGGATTGAAATCGAAGAACAGATTATGAGGATACAGCTTATCATTAATTCCCTAATTGTAATTAATATTGCTCTGCTTTCGACTAAATTAGCTCTGAGAATTTTAAATTATAAGGCTAGACGTGAAATTAACATTGATAAATCTTCAGGGGCAACATCAAAGTTTAATATCCCAGATTATGGGTTCTATTTTCTTTCTTTTATATTGGATAATTTGGTGGAATTAATTCGTAGGCCAACTTTAGCGAACAAAAATTAAGCAATCTCAATGCTAGTTTAGTCAAAAGCAAGATGCTTTTTTAATAAAATAATAAAATCTCATGTATTAAAGGTAGAAATATGGAGAAATTGTCCTATTTTATAAATTTTTATATATAAGAAATCGTATTCCCATTTAAGGGAATAATTTTTTTTATATAAATTTCGTTGGACTGAAACAGTTTTCTGATAATTTTAATTTCTTTAGTATATTTTTTCATCACAAATGAAAACTGTCCGATTTTATAAATTATAAACAAAGCTTATCCATTTTTTTTCTAATCTAATTTAGTATTATAAGGTAAATTAATTACAGATTTTAAATTTGGACATTATAATAATAATAATAATAATAATAATAATAATATTAACACATTAATCTCATAATCTGCTTTGATAAAAAATTAATTTGAACTGTTGTTGTTAAACTTGGTTCGGTCTAGAATAGTTGTTTTATAAAAAAAAATTAATAAAGAGAGAAGTTAATTAAATATGACACCATCAAAAATTCAAGTTTATTTATAATATAAGTATTGGTATTATAATTTTTATAAGGTTAATTTGTTTGTCTATAACGTGAAAGTAAATACAATCCCATCATTTTATAAATTATAAAATATACACATAATTAATCGAGCTCGAAGCCAGATGAGAAATCCTAGCATCTGATTTGAATCATTTCACACAGTATAATAAATTTACATTAAGAGTTCAATGTGTGTGTGTGTATTTTTTATTTTTATATTTATTTTTGTGTTTTAAAAATATTTTTGAAAGAAGTTAAAAAATTTTATTTGTTTTAAATTATTATTATTATTTTATATTTTCAGATCATTTTAATATACTAATATTAAAAATAATTTTTTAAAATAAAAAAAATATTATTTTAATATATTGGCACATAAACACAACTCCGAACATAAAATCTAAGAACAGTTCCTCGAGGCAAATCAAGGTGTGAACATGGCCCCATATTGCTTGTAAACCTTATAAGCAACTTGATGTATACATAATCCACTGGGCTTATGGTTTCAAAAGTGGGTCAATAAATGAATAATATATAAGATAAGGTGATGATTGTGTGAATAAAATAGCATGGGATTTGAAATGACGTGTCACCTTTGAGGTTGGTCAATGAAACATGATGGAAATTTAATTGGGACTTCCAGAAGTTTTTGAAAGTCTCTGGAACTTCAAACTTCCTAACAAAAACTTTGGTCAAAAAGCTCAATTTTACGGGTAATGGGTGATGCATGAAAGTTAAGTGGAAGCTTTGCTTTTCCTTTCAAGGATTTCATTAACACCTTCACCCTTTCATTCATGAGGAAGTCCTTTCTTCATATAAAGTGAAGTCTTTTTTTATATATATATAAAAAGAAACTCATTTTATGTTATTTTATTTAGGTAGTTTGTTCATGATTTTATTTTTTAATTTCTGAAATATAAACGTGTGACTTGCTATAATGGATCTTGTTGATGGCACGAGGAATTGGGTTTGTTGTCTTATTTTGATGAAGAGGGTTTTTTATTTGGTCAAATATTTATTCTATTCTAGTATCTTGAATACATAATATATGAAATTGATGATGAAATATTGGAGTCATGATTCATAATTAATTTAATATTTAAAAATCAAAAAAATATTATAAACTCCAAATTGAATGATTTTTCCTTCTTTCTAGCTCTTTATCTAGCTATGTCTATTTTTCCAAAGGACATTAGGTTTTTGAATTTTTAGTCATAATAAGTAATAATACAAGAGTTGTTACCCATAGAATTCTTGCTGGTTATAACCTAGTACCGTCGCATAATTTGGCTAAGGTTGTCTTGTCAAAAAGCCTATCCAAATTCATTTGGTATCAAAAGCTGACCCGTAAGGTTCCCACAGTTCTCATATCTACAAGATCAAAAGCTAGAAAAGATGAGAAGCTTCGTTTCAAAGCTCCTGTCCGAACCTCAGTCATGATTTACAGTCTTTTTTAAATGTTTTTTTTTTGTTTGAATATTTATTAAAATAATATTTTTTTGTTTGAGTATTTATTAAAATAATATATACTTTCACGGTAACTCCAGTCACTCTCAGGGTCATTTTGTATCCCAGCACACTAATTTGATCGTTTATTAATTTTTCAGGGTAGAAATCTTTATGTTTGGATGTTTGTGAACATGTTTGAATGTGCTTGTGGACTTATTTGAATTTGTTGAGGCCATGTTTGAAATCTTTATTGCTACCTTATTTTCAATGAATTTGTTTTTTTAAAAATAATACGGTGGCAATATTTTTATATAAAAAAATAAAGAAATCATTTTGAGTATTTTGATTTTTACTAAAGAATCAATTCATTGGTAGAATAACCCTAAAAGGGTTTTGTCATTTGGATGTTGATGCTTTGTTTTTTTCAAAAAAATAAAAAATGTTTCCATTTTGTTATAATTATTTTCTGTTTTTCTTAATATATATATATATTAATATAAATATGAATTTATGAGTTAAAATTACTTTGGCAATATCCTCTTAATTTAATTTCTCCTTATTAAATCAACCACAATCTTATCCATAAGTTGCCTTCGAGGTAACAACATCTTATTTATATATATATGCATGCAAACACATATTTCATGATATTGTTTGGTCTTTATTTGTAATTTTATTGGTAATTCTATAAAATAATTAACTTATTGATGAACACGTTCCTTGTTTTTTATTAGAAGAAGAAAAATAAAAAAAATGAGTAAAAAAAATCAAAGTTGGGTAATAAAAAATGTTTTAGACCTTTATTGATGTAATCAAACCTATATAAATTAAAAAAAAATCTAAACAATCATATGGGAATTTATCACAAATAAACTACACGGATTGATTTATAGATGTTTTTATGGACTATTGAAATCTTGATTGAACTATTTTTTTTTTATTTTTTTCAATTTTATATTTTATTTTGGATTTTCTATTATTTTATTATATTTTATTATTTTAAATTTATTATTTAGTTGAGATTGATTTTCTGACCTATTTAAAGGAATTATAAAATTTACCCACTAAAAAACCATCCCATTTAAAAACCACCCCCATCAAAAAATTATACCAGGCTAGGTTAGATTTTACAATGGTTAATTTTATCCTCCTACTAAATATAGCCTAATTAATTATTTTTTTTCTAGTTAGAAATTGTCTTTTAGATTGGTTTAATTTCCTTGATGGTATCACAATTAAGTTTTGGTGTTAGAACATTATTTAACGGAGCCGTGCGTGTTATATTTTCATTGGTCAGCCCCTGACGAAAAATCAATACATAATTTCTCAAGTTTTTATTATTTCTTTTTTTACAATTTCTTTTTCTTTTTTTTAGATTTATGCTTTATGTTAATTTTTTGTTACTGCATTACTTACATGCTTTATTTATATTTTGAATAATTACTTTAAAATCTTTTAATTTATTTATTTTTTTTCTCTTCCATGCAACTTAATGTTTTCTTTTAGTTTTTCTAGCTCTAGACTGTGTAAACTCTCTATAATTTCCTGTGCAATTGTCACTTTCATTTTTCAATTGAGGTATACAAATAAATCTTGCTATATTACTACTACAAAATATTTATATTTATTTTTTAATTGAAGTTAAATATAAAATAAATACCTTAGTTTTCTCAATGCTCCATTTATAAAATAAAATAAATACTTGAGAGAAATAATATTTTTAATTGTTATTTGAAATGCACTTGTCTAAGGTATAATATTTTTATATATACTATGCATTTCACTTTATTTTGAGAATGTATATTTTCTTGAATATATATGAACTAACATATTTGTTGCAAAATGTAATTAATGTTAATATAAAATAAATAATTGTGGCGCAATGGTTTTCTCTTTTGATTCCATTTAGGTAGCGTTTTGCAAAAGCTGTTTGATAAAAAAATTGAATTTTTTATTTAAAATTATTTTTTATTGATATACTGATGTTAAAAATATATTTTATTAAATAAAAAAATATTTTAATATATTTCTAAAAAAATATTAAAAAACAAAAAACAATTTATGAAATGAACTATTGATGGACAAACTTTCCAAGGAATTATTTGCAGTCCAGAAATATGAAGATAAAGCACTCAACGTTCAAATGGTTGAACCTTCATCCAAAATATCCAAAAAAAAAAAAAAACCCTATCCTGCTTCAAGCTCAAGAACAAGGACTCAATTGTTGCAGTACAAAGACGAGGTACCAAGAGAGACTGGTAACCCTCATGAGATAGATACATTTTTTTGCAGAAAGAATGTGGAGACAGAAATTGCACCGAGTCATTTTCTTCAAGAGTGTAATTGCAATTCACATAAACAACAAAATACTAAGCACAGGTTCGCAGTCGCAACAATGCTTATTTCAACACCGACAGATATAAGTACTTTCAGGGTTTTGTTGACGTCGAAATAAAAATTTAGATGCTTTTTTAGATAAAAATACTAAGTCTTGATGATTAAATGATCACAATTCAAATCTTATCACCGTTCATAGCGTCGCCAAAAGAGTTCTTTGGCAGCCTTCAGGTTGCCAAGAAGGAAAATTTACTGAATTTTTAACGGTCTCTGATGACCATATGAAATGAAAAGGGCACTTTCAGTGTGTTCTCATTTTCAAAAGCACAACCTGAAACGATCAGGTGTAGAGATGCCACCATCACGTTCTTTCCACCTGTATTGAACAGTGCAGTCTTTCAGCGGAACTTCCTTGTACAGGGGATTTTCATCTGATATCAGCTCTTTTAACGGAGCACAAATCCAGTCATACATTGCGAAGAAGCTCGCAACTGATATTCTTGGACCGATGTGATTAGCCTGCACCCTTTGCTCAGAAATCTGGAACTTGCTGTTTCAATAACATAACTTGTCAGAGCAAACAAATCAAGTGGAATAATGTTTGGCAAAAAAATCATCAGCATAAATAGGTCACAAAATGTTCCAGGATTTGTGAAGTAGTGCCACCGTACGGTTCTTACCTGTAGTAAATCACCGATGATAACTACAAAAGCTCCAGCAATTGGAGGGGCATCAACCCAGTGATCTTGGTGAAATACATGGAGGCCGCCGATATGGTATTGCAAAACGGTAGTCAAGAAGTCAGGATCATTATGGGGAGCCCCTTAGCACACCCAATTTCAGTCAGATGATTACACTCGAGTCCAAGAGCTTCAGATAGTAATTCAAGTAGAGTTCCTCCCAACCTCTTTATATATGCTGAATATTTGATTGCTATCTCCCTGCAATAAGTGAAATTGAACAGCTTCAAAACCAAAATCAACAGAAGTTTCATAAGCATTCGTACACTAGAGTTAGTCAGCTTCATTTCTTCAGCCTTGGACTTTTTTGCTCTGTTCCAATACAGGGGAGTTGTTCTTGCTGGTGCTAATATTTATTATAGAAGCTGGTGCTAATATTTATTATAGAAGCTGGTGCTAATATTTATTACAGAAGCTGGTGCATTTACATAAAACATAGTGACAAGTAATACTTGTTACTATAAATTTATTGCCTAAAAACTTCAGAAACATAGCCGGCAGAATTTAACACAGTAACTGTTGTACCTAAACAAATGCAGCTTGTTTTAAGAGGCTATCCGAATTTGATGAGGTAGAGATTTATGTAGGATTGCAAATTGAACTTGTAGGTTTATGATGCTGGGTAAGAGTGAGATCTAACATCATATAAACAAGCTTCACCTGTTACATCGACATTCCGAGAAGCAGCATGCAGACTCTACTGCAGATTGGCAGTCAGGACACTGGACTGGCATGACTACAGACTAATGGATAAAATGATGGCAAATTCTAGATCAACGTGGGTTATCAAATATGAGCACCACCCAAAATACTTTTTCATCAATAAGCTGCACTGTATAAAAAGAATGTGCACTTTTTTCTGCCACAGGGAATGGATTTTCGTGGAGATCTTGGAATACCATGAAGTATTTATTCTTCAGCTGATAGTCTCCACAGTCAAAATCAAAATTATGCAGAAAAAGATTTGACTAGAACGAAATGGGAGTTTTTAATTAAAGTATCTATGTCATAACCGTGGATTAAAATGAGTTGAAGAAATAAGAAAAAAGAATCACCTGCAGACCTCTGGATATTCTTCAGAATCTGGAGCGTCGGGGGCCATGCGAAAATATCCCTCTAGTTTGCTGCTTTTGCCTTCTGAAGGAGAGAATTGCTAGTGTAAGTCACCTTCTTTTTCGTGTCCCTTGTATAATATTCCATTTTCACTTCGTTCTTTTCCTCATGAAATCCCTTCACTCCCTGAACCATTCCCTCCATGACATTTTTTGAAATACCATGATTCACAACCTGAAAGAACCCCCAACTCTCTGAAGCATTGCACATCTGTTCAACAATTTCTCTACGTTGAACATCATCTTCTTCAGGTCTATGACAGGAATATGAAAATGGGCTGATTTGGTTGGCAAGAGACTTCACTTTCTGGCACCGCAAAGAAGGGATAAGTTTTAATTATCCCAGCATCTAAAAGTCCCTTGACACCGGATTTAGATTCGGCAAAAGCCTGTAATTCTTTTTCTATATCATAGACAGATCCATTTTGAACCAAGTCTGACTGCATTTTGTTATGTTTCAAAGGAGAAGAGACCTCTAACGGAAAAGAAAAAAAGTCGACACAAACAAAAGGAATAAACAATAAATCAATCTTCCAATTGGATGACAAGAGGTTTGAGTTAGATTCCCGACCTAAAACTATGAGTTGTTACTGAATGCTGCCGGCTTGCCTCCATCAAAAACAGTTAAATAACTCTTTTTGAGGTTGGAAGTCAATTGTCCAAATAATACTTCTCATGATCTGCTCTCTATAAAATTCCTTTCATATGCTGACATTTCAGCCGGAAAAAATGTCTGTTTCTTCAGGGGATTTATTCTCAAGTAAGCCTATCTAAAAGCTGCAAAAAAAGTTGATGTTATCATAAAGTTGCTATCAAAATCTCTGAAGTCCATTGGTAAACTCTGGGAGGCAGGCAGACTATAAAATATGTGTCGGAAAAGCCAATCTGGATTTTTGGGAAACTCTGGGAGGCAGGCTATCCATAAAATATGTGTCAGAAAAGCCAATCTGGATTTTTGGGATGCTGCAAGTTAGTGAATGAAGAACTTCATTATGAAATGATAGAAGGCGAAATTTAAGGCTTGAGAGATGATTTCAAGGCATGAGAGGATTCCATGGAATGGCTGAAGTAAGCTTGACATTCATTTCTCCATAACCTCCTTTCTAGAAATGCCCCCTGTTCTTATCTCGTCGCTGTTTTGTGATAGAACGAAACTCGTTAAAAACTTGAACTGGCTGTTTGTGTTATCAATAAAGCATGTACGATCAGCTTCAGTTTCTAACACATCATTTATTAAATCTTAAAAGTTATCAAAAATGGTGAACAGATCACTTGAATATTGATTTAATAAATCAGGTTCATACTTGGGCAAAATGAGGACTGGAAGGGAACAACACTGTCCAGTATTTCCAGAAATGGTAGGTTAAGGTCACTTCCTACTGAGATATGATTAAAATTTGAGGGATTGGTGGTGTATAAAAGCAAGCATTGCATTATAAAATGAATTAGAATACTGAATCAAAGCATATCTGCCTGTCAGATTGTTCCAAGATGGACCTGAGATCTCAGGGAAGGATATTTTCAATCTTGGAAACATGAGATACGTTCACTCAAGACAGGAGGCAATTTCAGCAAGCATTCACAAAAGCGCAGATATCTGTAGCTGCTGTACCATGCAAACTAGTGATCAATTCTCTGAAAGAAAAACCAGGAGCAGGCTCTCAATATGCAAACAATGATGATTCATATACCAACAAGAAGAACAAAGTTTTGGCAATCTTAAAAACAAACAGATAGAAAAAGGAGATGTAGATGCCCTCAGATTTCTGCTCAGGCAAACTTGGGAAATGACTAAATTTGGTGCTACTTTTGAATAACCAAATAAGTAACAAATGCAACTAATATGTTCTCGTTCCAAGTTCATAACCAAATAGAGTACCAGAGGAAGCTTCAGTGATTTCCATTTCACAGCATGAAGTGACCACGTGCAAGGGAGCCACAAGTCCTTTCCAAGAAGGTTAAGATTTTGTTATGAGTAAGCTTGTCACGTATATTCTTGGACCAGTTAAGTGACTAGCCATCACCGTGTGCTCAGTGTTCTTGAACTGATTGTCTTGGGTCATTCAATTTCTTGATTTCTTCATTTTAGTGATTAGAAAATATTCTAGAAAATAGAATTTGCTTTGTCAGATCAGTTATTTAGCTGTCCTTGGCAGAGTATAATAGTCTATCAATTTATTATTTCATGATTTAGCTAAAAAGACAAGAATAAGATCATGTGGAGAGGTGCGTAGCTGCCACTAACATACAACAGAGTAATCTGATATGCTAAATGGTCCGGTTTCTCAAGTGCATCACTGAAATTAACTGAAACAACAAAAATCAAGCATAAATTCTTGACAGCAACACATAAATACGCATTCAATGCTTATCAAACACCACCAGAAACTTAAATATTACGAATTCCCAGTGCAGGGGCTGCTGGGATGTAAAATTTTGGAATGACTGAAATGGAGTGAGCAAGATGACTTCAACGTACTCTAGTTTCCAAAATCACAGCCTGAAACGATCAAGTGTGGTCATTCCTCCATCTTGTTCTTTCCACCTGTATTGAGTAATGTATTCCATGAGAGGGACTTCCTTGTACAACGGAGGATTTTCATCCGATAGCAACTCTTTTATTGGACCGCACATCCTGTCATAAATAGCAAAGAAGCTGGCCACTGATATTCTTGGGCCATTGTGATTAGCCAGCACCCTGTGCTCAACGCTCTTGAACTTCCCATTTGATATAAGCTGTTTCGATACAATAATTTGTCAATTGCAGACAAAGGTGAAAAAATGTATGTGAAAGAGATCACAAGAACAAGGTACTAACCTGTAGAAGGTCACCAGCGTTAATTACAAAAGCTCCTGGAATTGGAGGGACATTAATCCATTGATTCTGATGAAAAACTTGTAGACCACCAATATGGTCTTGAAAAAGGATAGTCAAGAAGTCAGGATCAGTATGCGGTTTGCTTCCCAGAGTTCGGTTGGGCTCAGGGCACGGTGGATAGTAATGGCACATAATCTTGAGCCCTTTAGCGCACCCAAATTCAATCAGATAATTAGGATCGAGTCCAAGAGCCTCCGATACTAATTTAAGAAGGGTATCCCCTAAGCCCCTTATATATGCCGAATACTTGATTGTTGTCTCCCTGCAACATGTGAAACTAGTTCAGAACTGTATCCCAACATCATGCATCCCAAGATATCTTTCTATTTAGTGTGTTTGACTGCGTGGTAAGAAAACAGAATGCTCTTATATGTTACTTTTATCAGAATTCATGCATTTTATAGCAATCACTGAGCCTACAAAGGATATACTACGAATTAACTTGGAGTTTAATCAATTTCTTCTTTTGCTGGGATAATTGGCATCTTATAGGCTCTCCCTTTCAACCCTTCAGTTGGAGTTGCTTATGATGCAGCCGTTTCTTTAAATGCAAGTATGATGTTTCAGGAGTTCTTGGTGAAAGGAGTAAGAACTTGATTTTTCCAAGAGATTTCTGCAAAAGAAATGCCCGTCTTCTCTCCTTTGATTTGTTTGGAAGGTTCAGAACGTTACATCGCAATGAATCACTAGTGTCAAAGAGTACTAAGTATTCTAGTAACTACTAATTATGAATAAACGAGTGTTACTCTAAAACTTCATAGCAGGGTAACTGATTACGACTCCACCTTAAATTCAAAAAAAAAAGTAGTTACCTGCAGACAACTGGTAGTTCTTCAGGACGTGGAGAATCAGGAGCCATTCGAAAATACAAGGTATCCTTCCAATCCGCTGCTTTTGTCTTATGAATAAGAGTGTTGCTAGTGTAAGTCACCTTCTTCTTCACATCCCTCGTATAATATTCCCCTTTGACTTCATTTTTTCCCTCATGAAATCCCTTCACTCCTTCAATCATTCCCTCCGTAATATCCTTTGATACACCATGGTTCACAACCTGGAAGAAACCCCATATCTCTAAAGCACTTCGTATTTCCTTGATGACCTTTTCGTGTCGAACAGGATCATCACGGATGTCTTTGAGGTCTATGACAGGAACCTGGAGATGGGCAGGAGTCGGTTGAGAAGAGACTACTTTTTCTGGAACCACAAAGAAGGATGGTATTTTTACTATCCCAGAATCCACAAGACCCTTAACACCAGCCTTTGATTCATCAAAGGCTTTGATTTCTTCTTCTATGTCATAGCCTGATCCGTTTTGCGCCAAATCTAATTGCGTTTCGGAGCTTTCCATGTACCTAAAGTAATCGTCGCTGGTTAATTTCCAAGAAGAAGAGACCTGTTTCTGATAACGACAGAAGATTCTGATTATGAGTGGGCTTTAATACGGATACCAACCACACTTATATATATTGCCACTTGTATTCAGTGATGTCCTCCTTACTCCGGATATCTAGAAGCTTTTGGCCGCCAAATAAGACAATAAACTGGCTCGTTTTCTCCTCACCGGTCTTTCCACGGAGTCGCCTCATCTGATTATGAATTTGCTACTTCTCTATGGATTTTGTGGTGTCGGTTTGCTAGACTAGAAAGGCCATTTTTAATGAATTATAGTTATTTACTAGTTAAATGATATGCGTCACGTGGTGGGTCAATTTTTATATAAAAAATAATAAAAATATTAAATTTTTTATAAAATTATATCTAAAAGTTTTAAGTTTAACTTTAACATGAAACTAGAATAATATTTATAATAATATTAAACTTGAAAAACTCAAGTGGATTTGACTGCAATACCAAACCTAATATTCTTAGATATAGATTTGACTGCAAAGTTATGTCATAAAAATATGAACTTAAATAGATTAATTAAAAGAACAAAACTAAGAAACAAATCAACATCAAGAAAAAAACTAATGAAAAAAAAATCTGAATTAATCGGGTTAACCCGTTAAACTTGAGATTCGTATCATGAAAATTTGATAATTAAATAGAAAAAAATTAATATCAACAAACTAAATAAAAAAATTTAATTAAAAATAAAAAAAACATCAACCTTTTCACTATGAATTATATTGTGCAATCCATAATGAAATACATAAAAAGAAAAAAACTAAACTAAAAGTATCAGTTTTTTATCGTGAACTGCATACGATATTAAAAAATAAAATTGAAAGAATAAAAATAATGAGGAAAAAGAAAAATAATCTCAATCATTCGGGTTAACCCATCAAATCTGGGATCTATATCATGAAAATCTAATAATTAAACAAAAAAATTAATATTAAAAAACTAAATTAAAAGAATAATTACAAAAAAAAATAAAAATAAAGGCATTAGCTTTTTCATTGTGGATTGCATTGTGCAATCCACAGTAAAAGACTTAAAAAGCAAAAGAAAAAAAAAACAAAACAAAAACATACACCAAGGGTTATTTTTTTTCTTGCATAAAAAATATCAAAAAATGCTAAGATCTAAGAATGTTATGCATTTTTGCAAAGATATATCCAAAAGTCTTTGGTTTAGCTGCAATATTTGACCCAAAAGTAATATTTATAATAATATTAAATTTATATGACTCAAGTTTAAGTGAGTCTAGTTGCAACACTGAAATCAAGAGTCTTGGATGTGGGTTTAACTATAAGGTATGTAATAAAAGCGTAATAATTAAATAGATTAATTTAAAAAAACCAACATGAAGAAAAAAACTAATGAACAAAAATTAAATTAATAGAGTTAACTCGTCAAATCAGGTTAACCTATCAAACTCTGGATTCATTAACAAACTAAATTAAACAAAATAATTTATTAAAAGGAAAAAAAGAAAAAAAAACCATAAAAGCATAAAAAACCAAAAACATAATATATAATAATAATAATAATAATAATAATTAAGTATGATTAAAATGTGTGGGGAAGCTACAGTGCTTTCCCCAGAAAGAAAAAAACTAGTGAAGAAAAAAATCTGAATTAATTGGATAATCCTTTAAATCAAGTTAACTCATCAAATTTTAGATTTGTGTCATGAAAATTTGATAACTAAATAGAAAATAAATTTGATGGGTTAACCCATAATTAATTGGATTAACCTGTTAAGCTTGAAAAACATGTCATGAAAGTCTGATAATTAAATAAAAAGAAATTTAACATTAATAAACTAAACTAAATGAAAAAATTAATCAAAATGAGAAAAAACAAAAAAAAACATAAATTTTGGGTTAACTTGTCAAATCAGGTTAACTCGAGATTCATTAACAAACTAAATTTTAAAAAAATTATTAAAAGAAAAAAAAA
>SRLM01000157.1:398260-417880 GCA_015708895.1 Populus ilicifolia | reverse complement strand
CCCCCCCCCCTCTCTTCAAGATAAGGCACCCTTTCACTATCTTCCTCGAACGCCCATCACTTCTCTCACTCAGTCATTCAGTCACTATGCTTTCTTCAACTCTAAACACCCACAAGCCTCTCTTTCTTTCAAGCTCTAACAACAAACCCTTTTCCTCTCCTTTCCTTAGCCAACAACCTCTCTTTATCCTTCATTTATCAAAAACCCCTTTTAAACCCACCAAAACGCTATCAGTTTCAGCCACTCGTATCCCCTCTTCTCCACCTCCTTCAAATCAACAACTCTACCAACCCTTTAGACCTCCACCTTCTCCTATCCCTTCGCAATACAAGTCTCTTGACGCCCCTTCTCGTCTCGAAATCCTTGCCAATCGTCTTGGCCTTTGGTACGAGTATGCCCCTTTAATCCCTTCTTTATTCCAAGAAGGTTTTACTCCACCATCAATAGAAGAAGCCACTGGTATTTCTGGGGTTGAGCAAAACCGTTTAGTTGTTGGAGCTCAAGTGAGGGATTCTTTAGTTCAGTCTAACACTGACCCAGAAATTGTTGCATCATTTGACCTTGGTGGTGCGGAGTTATTGTATGAAATTCGTCTCCTTAGCGCCACGCAGCGGTCTGCAGCTGCCCGCTATATCGTTCTTAATAAGATGGACGCTAAGGGTGCTCAAGATTTGGCCCGCGCCATGAAGGATTTTCCTCGTAGGCGCGGGGATAAGTACTGGGAGAGCTTTGATTACGTTCTCCCAGGAGACTGCCTGTCGTTTATGTACTACAGGCAGTCCAGAGAGCATAAGAATCCGTCAGAGTCGCGGACTAGTGCTCTCCAGATGGCATTAGAGGTTGCAGAGTCTGAAAAAGCGAAAAGTGCGATTTTGAAGGAGTTAGAAGGAGGAGAAAGGAAAGAGAGGGCAGAAGGAGAAACAGCAGATGGGGTTCGGGTTCCGGTTGTGAGGTTGAAGATTGGTGAGGTTGCGGAGGCGAGTAGCGTTGTGGTTTTACCGGTTTGTAGATCAGAGGACGGGGAAAGAAAAATTGTGGAAGCACCATGGGAGTGTAAGGGCCAGGGTGAGTTTGGTGTGGTGGTGGCAGAGAAAGCGTGGGAAAGGTGGGTGGTGTTGCCAGGGTGGGAACCGGTACTTGGGTTGGGTAGAGGGGGAGTGGCGGTGGCTTTTCCAGATGCAAGAATATTACCATGGAAGGCAAATAGGTGGTATAAAGAGGAGTCTATTTTGGTGGTTGCTGATAGGGGGAGCAAGGAAGTGAAAGCAGATGACGGGTTTTATTTGGTTACTCTTGACGGCGCCGGTGGTGATTTCAAGGTTGAAAGGGGTTCGGCGTTGAAGGAAAGGAATGTGGTGGAATGTTTAGGGACTGTGTTGTTGGTGGTTAGGCCACCAAGGTACGAGACCGATGATCAATTGAGTGATGAGGACTGGGAGTGAAATCATAGTGAGTTAGCAACTCTATTTTACTCTTTGTTACATGGAGATTAATACACGGTGTTGTATGATGCTAGTAATGCTTAAGACTTGAACTTGGGATTGATATGGGCATCAATGCCCTGTATCAGGTTACTGCAGTCCTTTCTGTTATCAAAACTAGCAAGCTGCCTTGATATTCTGCTGTGTTATTTGTTAGGAGGCAACTTATTTTTTGTAGTATTTGTAATTTATGATACATAATGATTTAAGATTCCATTAATTATTCTCCTTTTAGATTTCCACATCTTGAATGTCCATGTTCCATCCTAAAATGATGTGTTAGAGTGGCCAATATATGATGGAAGCCTCCTTGACCCTTAACATTGTGTGTTATCTGTTATTCCCTTTGCTAGCTTGTATTATTTTTCAAAAAGAAGTGATATGAAGTAGAAGATAGCATACCAATGCAATTCTACATGCTTTTCTCAGTATAAGGTGTGCATATCATGAGCAGCTTAATTCAGAGAATTGTTTCAAGTCATTCTTAGAAAGTTTGTGCTCAGCGATGCCATTTTGATAATACCTTCCATCTGCTTTCATAATTTTGGCCAAGATGGTGAACCTGAGAGGATTGAGAAAATCTGAAGGTATATTGCGCCTTATTCAGGGGCTTCTTTAAAGATTTGGCTGGACCATTAAAGGTTATACAACAACAGCTTATATCTAGTAAAGCATCTTTATGGATGTAAAACAATTTTTTATTTCCTAAATGTCCCATAGCTTTGCAATTCATGCATTTGCAGCCGAGGAGAGCCAGTTTATCTGTTTCATCGTTTTTGAGCTTTGCCTATTTAAAGAAAAAAGAAGAGATGGGAGAAGCAAAAAAGTTGTGCTCTTGTGTGCGTACTTTTCAATTACGACAATAGTTTAAGATGCTCTTGTTGGACATTCTAAAGCTCTGAAGGATCCATTTAGTTGACAAAGTTCAATTTTTTGTGATACAAAGTTCTGGCAGCTGAAATATGGTACAAGTTTTCAGCTTAGGGTCTTTGTGCTAGCTCTGTTTTTGTCGTAGAGTGGCAGTCAATATCTCTGATGCACACCATGTAATCATTCTGATCTTTAGTTCGATTGGAATTTACAGAGTACTACTGTAAGAGGCAGATTTGGAGGACAAATGACAGGTAAGCAACTTTATTTAGTTTTTTGACATGCCATGTCGGGAAGGATTTCAATCTTTTTCAGTTCACAGTTCCATGAGTTTATCCTCGTATTTAGTGTAATGTGTTAGTTATCTTCTTCAAATGGACCAAGTAGTTTTCTGTACTACACCCTTCACTGTTTATTCTCCGTTTATTTGCTGAAATATCCTTTATTTTTTACCTTCTCAAATCCCTGCTTTTTACTGAATGTGTTGGGAGCAACTGCAAATCAAAATAACACTGCAATTAGAAAGTTTCAGCCTTATCATCTACGCATGCTTCCTTTCTAATAGTTTGTATGATTAGGATCAAACGTTTAATGTTGTCATTGCTATGCATCTGGTCTTACTTAGCAGGGTTTTTAATGCTCACACACACACTCCGTCCCACACTTTGTCAGGTTCAATACTTCCATGCAGTTGTCACTGCTGTAGTCTGATATTTGATGGCTGGTTGCTACACAAACATGCATGCATGCAAACGTTTTGTGTATTTTATGAGCATCTTGCTTATTATGTGTGATCGTAGCCTTTCTTTTCTTAATTGTGTTTGAAAGGCTTGCCATGATCTCTTGGAAAGGAATACACCAAAAGTAAGAGCAAGGTAATATTTTTTGTGTAATTATAGTTCTATCAGCTGCTTAATCTGGATCACGACAAGCTCTCTAATTATCATTTGCCCAATTAATCACTGCCTCCGCATTGGTGTGTGCAGGCTTGCTGGAATTCGAGAACATCGCCCAGCTAGTACCACGTCTGGCTGATGATTCATTTGTCGATTTTGTTCTATATTTTTCAACTTATAAAATAAATGGAGACCATTAACTTCAGTGCTAGCAACTGATATCAACATAAGGTTAGCATGCATAGCTGGACAAACAAAGGGATTTTGTGAGCAACTTAAGCATCAGAAACCAGAACTTCAGACTACGAGGCTTCATCTTGATTTGACTTGGCAGTTTTAATGTGAATTGCAAGAAAACAAAGTCCTTCTGGTGCAAAGGTGATAGAGTGCTTTTTACAAGCAACAAGCAAATTAAGGTCGACTGCAGTTGGGTCATGTGGTTAAGGGTTAGAGAATTTGTTGCTCCTTTTTGAGTTAGAAGCAAGAAACTAAACAAAAATAAAACAAGGAGCAAGACTCCAAAGCAGTTGTTCCTGTTTGCCGAAGATGCAAGAAAGCCTTTACGAATGTCGAATATTCTATGCTTCAAAACAGAATAAAATCAAAAGAAACTGTTCTTGCAGAACACGAGGACATGAACCAGAGGTGCTCGCAATGAAAACAAGGTAAAGCAGAAAAATATTAGGAATGCTTAATTCAACATAAAAATCCCTTCCTCTTCATTCTAATAAATCAAAAAGAAACTTATCCATGTACTCTTACATACAACATATTTTATTAATAACATATTTTTATAAATCAAAGGAATATATAAGAACATGTTCCTGGGTTTCCTCAAAATCAAAGAATAAAGTTTCCAATGCCCAATTCAAATGTTTGCCTTGAGATTTCTTAGATTAAATATTCTCAGCTTGTGAAACGAAAAGGCGAGTTTCATTGTCTGAGAAAAGGTCCCTTGATTGGCCGTCTGGGTTTGAGAGTGTTTTTCTAAAAATCATAGAATTATATGTTAAAAAAAAAAGGAATAGAGAAGAGAGAAGGATTATAAAGAGACGGAAAGGTAGGGTTACACCACTCACACTCCATAGCTCTTCAAGTATTTTTTTTTTTTAATGTTAGGGTTTTGGTGAAAAGGGGGGTTGATGGATGATATTTGTGTGGCTGAAAAGAAAAAACATGCAAGGTGACCACCTTACGTGACAACCTCACAAGGATGCCCAGCAGAAAACGGGCTAAATCATGGAAATGCCGCTGGTGTCCAAGCCTACTTCCCTCCTCCTCCCTCTCACATTACAAAAACTCAAACAACCCATTCCTCCACCTTCCACATTCGCCAAAACCCCACAAAACCCATCACCGCAACATCAAAACAAACACCAAAAGCATTCATCTTTCACTCCTAATAACCACCTGTGTCTTGACCAAACCCAGCAGCTACACGCCCGCATAATCAGAACCCACTTCAATCACGCCCAACAAGTTTCTTTTAGCCCCTTCGAATTACACTTAAGCCTTGAAGCCCGGTACAATCTCCTTATAACATCATACATTAAAAACAACAAGCCAAGATATGCACTGAACACTTATACATACATGAGAAAACTTGACATAGAAGTTGACAGTTTCATTATACCATCAGTTCTTAAAGCTTGCAGCCAAATCTCAGTAGCCCAGATGGGGAAAGAGATTCATGGTTTTTCTGTTAAGAATGGATTGGTTAGTGATGTTTTTGTAGTCAATGCATTGATGCAAATGTACTCAGAATGTGGTAGTTTAGTTTCGGCCCGATTCCTGTTTGATAAAATGAGTGAGAGAGATGTTGTTTCGTGGAGTACGATGATTAGAGCTTACAGTAGAAGCAAATTGTTCAATGAAGGGTTGCAACTTATTGAAAATATGCGTTTTTCGAATGTTAAGCCTAGTGAAGTTGCTATGATTAGCATGGTTAATCTATTTTCTGACCTTGAGAATGTTGAAATGGGGAAAGCAATGCATGGTTATGTTATAAGGAATAGTAATAGTGAGAAAATGGTTGTGCCTTTGACTACTTGTTTGATTGACATGTATGCAAAGTGTGGAAATTTAGATGCTGCAATAACACTCTTTGATGGTTTTAGTCAAAGAAGCATTGTTTCATGGACTGCCATGATTGCTGGCTACATTAGGTGCAATGATTTGGAAGAGGGTGAAAGATTATTCGTTAGAATGATTGAAGAAAATGTGTTTCCTAATGATATCACCATGTTGAGTTTGATTATTCCATGTGGATTTGTAGGGGCCGTACAATTGGGCAAGCGGCTACATGCCTACATTTTAAGAAATGGGTTTGGAATGTCTTTGGCTTTAGCCACTGCTTTGGTTGACATGTATGGAAAATGTGGCGAGATAAGAAGTGCAAGAGCTATATTTGATAGCATGAAGATCAAAGATGTTATGACTTGGACAGCTATGATTTCGGCTTATGCACAAGCTAATTGTATAGATTATGCTTTTCAACTATTTGCCCAGATGATGGATAACGGAGTGAGTCCAAATGAATTGACAATGGTAAGCCTGCTTTCGTTATGTGCAGAAAATGGAGCCCTTGACATGGGCAAGTGGTTTCATGCTTACATAGACAAGCAAGGTGTTGAAGTAGATGTGATACTTAAAACTGCTTTAATAGACATGTATGCCAAGTGTGGGGATATTAGTGGGGCTCAGAGGCTGTTCAGCGAAGCCATAGATCGAGACATCTGCACATGGAATGTAATGATGGCTGGATACGGGATGCATGGATATGGTGAGAAAGCTTTGAAACTATTCACAGAGATGGAGACACTGGGTGTAAAACCCAATGACATCACATTTATAGGAGCTCTGCATGCTTGCAGTCACGCTGGTTTGGTGATGGAAGGAAAAGGACTTTTTGAGAAAATGATCCATGACTATGGCTTGGTTCCAAAGGTTGAGCATTATGGGTGTATGGTTGATCTTCTTGGTCGAGCTGGACTGCTTGATGAGGCCTATAAGATGATTGAAAGCATGCCCGTGAAACCTAATATTGCAATATGGGGTGCTATGCTTGCTGCTTGCAAGATTCATAAAAATTCTAACACGGGGGAATTAGCAGCGAGAGAGCTTCTTGCATTGGAACCTCAAAATTGTGGTTACAAGGTTCTAATGTCAAATATTTATGCTGCAGCAAACAGATGGAATGATGTTGCAGGCATGAGAAAAGCTGTGAAGGATACAGGAATAAAAAAGGAACCGGGCATGAGCTCAATCGAAGTAAATGGTTTAGTTCACGATTTTAAAATGGGAGATACAGCACACCCTCTGATTGAAAAAATCAGTGAAATGCTAGCTGAGATGAGCAAGAAATTAAAAGAGGCTGGCTACTTGCCAGACACATCTGTAGTCCTGCACAATATTAACGAGGAAGAGAAAGAAACTGCACTTAACTACCATAGCGAGAAGTTGGCGATGGCTTTCGGTCTCATCAGTACTGCTCCAGGGACTCCTATTCGAGTTGTTAAGAATCTCCGAATTTGTGATGACTGCCATACAGTAACCAAGCTGTTGTCTAAGATCTACAAAAGGGTAATTATAGTCAGGGACCGTAACCGTTTTCACCATTTTAGAGAAGGATCTTGTTCTTGTGGTGGTTATTGGTAACGATACCAATAAAGTTCCCGTATTATTATTATAAATCGTTTATGTACAGGCAGATAATTACATTGAAAGCTATGTTCAAGCTCTATCAAATGTCCAACTGGGAAAAGATGACATCTATTAGTGCTTGATATGGTTATCTGAAGATGCTATATTTGCAATACCTTCAAGCTTACGATGCAATAAATGCAAGTGCATATTAGTTTATAATCACATAAAGGTAATTTCTTGACGATTTACATACTTTCCTTTGTTAAAATTGTACTTAGTTGTTAGCGATTATTAAAATTATGAAAAAATTAGAAACCTTACGGTACATAAAATGAATTTGTTTAACAGTTCATAATCTAACATGTATGAATTCAGGTGTCGCTTATTTTCTATTCAATTGTACTATAATATTCAGGAAGTAGCAGAATTATGTAAAAATGAATTAACTAACTGATTAGATAGATAAATTATTGTGACATAATAAATAGAAGTAACCATTGTTGCCATATCTCACAACAAGGGTTGGTAAATCAAGTACAGGAGGGTTTCGTACTTTGGTGCTGATTGTCAACAAAACGACAGAGTTTCTAATGCGAATTTTAGGCAACAGGCCAGAGAAGGCAAACGCGACAACACAAGTTCCACATGTTAATGGTATTCCTGAAAATGTGTAACAATACATGTTAGATTTAGACAACCAGAATTTCGAACAGATCCAATTTGCTTCACGGTTCAGCTGTCACTGCAAATGCTGGGTTACAATGCAGCAGACTAACTGCTAACCAAGCCACTGTGAAGCACGACGATCCCCACTGCCACCAACAGAGTGCCGAATACTGATTTTCTCACCAGCGTACTTCTGTTGAAGCCATTCAAAACCATTCACATCAAGTTTCCCATTTACTGATTTCCCTTGCTTTCTCCGTGTTTGCTGCTCTCGTATGGAAGCCCAAAGTTTCTGAATGGCATCCCTTTGGCAAGATGTGAACCTTGCGACGTTATCAAAGGCATGCTTTACCAAAATGTCTATCACTGTTTGGCACCTGACATGAAAAAGTTTCGAGCTTTTCAATAAAAAAGACTACATGATTATCAGTCGCAGTGCAGAAAAGTATTTGATATGTCGAAGTGTGTGTGCAGTATGTGCAGAAAAGGTGAATATTTGTACCATGGTGTTTTGTAACGCCGAGCAGCTATCTCTAAACAGGTAATCAAGGCCTCTCGCTGGTACTTGAGGAATCTCTTACTCTCTTCTTCCTCTTCCTCCCTCACCTTGGCTGGCATATCTTTCTTCCCCTTTACCTTCTCATCTTTCTTCACTGTGCTTGGAATCAGAGCATCAAGCCCAAACGGATCAGACACATCTTTATTCTCTTTAGCTTCCGCACCTGAACATGCATCTTCTCTTTTGCTATATTCATCAGTTGTCGCTGCCTTATCGATTAGTGATGCAGCCTCCTCTATGTCATCATCCTTGGTTGCAACAGGAAGGTCAGCAATGGCATCTTTTACCTGTCCAGCTGTCTTTGAAAACTATATAAAGGTCCACAAAATACAGCATATATCAGACGAGTTACAATGTCTGAAGTAACATCTTTAAATTAGCATACTCTTAGATCACAGAAAAAAAATGTTATCACACTTGTCAGTCATTTTAATTCTCAGTCTATGTTTTACTTGAAAGACCAGATCATTAACAGAACGTTCATCTCAAAAAGTTCAAAATCAAACAGAAAAATAACAAAAAAAAGTTAACCAAAGACCATGATGAAAACAGATCAGGCAGTATAATAAATTAGACATGACCAATCAAATCAGAGAGGTTGATATCATAGCGAAGTATATTTATACAAGATGTTCCACTAATCAGCCAATAAAAAAACAAACTGCAAGAAAAATATATATTCTACTGTATTTTAGGAAGCACCATTTGGTTACAACAGTCACATCCACATCCAAACACCACTTTACCAACTAAATTATCAACTATATTACATTAAATTTCAACTATGCCCATCATTGACTTTGAATGTATTACTCCTCATTTTCTTTGGTACTTTTAATGGATAAAATTAAAGCAAAAGAGATCCTGGTTATGTCATCAATAACATTCTTAGCTTGAACAGCATATCTACCCAACATTTCCATTCCTCAATTAAGTTTCTGACATTAAAGCAACTTATGGAGTTTCTCCAATAATTTGAACCCACAAGACCATGTTACAGCAGTAACTGCCCATCCCAGTGGCATCTGTAGGAGGATACCTTAATGTCCTTGCTGCAGTTTCTCTGTCTTGTCTTAATAGTACATATTGTTTAACCAGGATAAGAAAATGTCGTTCAAAATTAAGGAGGACAGGAACATGCTACTAGGATCAAATGTATTCTTTCTTCAATCTGTTCAAGCTGATAGATGCAGCCAAGGAAAAAGAAATCTAGGAGCTATTTTCATCTGATTCTTCTTTTGAATTAGATGAAATTCTCGTGAGATTAATCTATAAAAAATTGATAGGAGGTGGTGGGTCCATGAAGTTGATCGTTAATATTACATTATGGCTTAATTTAAGTGAGTTTCTTGTGTGTCGTCTGCATTGAATGCTCAATGGAGAAAAGCTTTATATGTTTGACTATTCTAGAATTTTCTGAAAGTTCTAAGAGTCTTGTGCTTTTATTTATAAAATCTGAGCTAGTCTTTCATATTTTCTACTATTTCAAGGTTCATTATGAGTTTCCTTATATATGATAACCAAACGAAGGACAAGAAAATATAGTACAAGGTCCTCATGAATATCTACTTGATGGAAAATAAATCTACAATGCCTTACCCAACTACTGATGGTAGGCAACAAGAATCAGCTTCAAACACTGTGGTACATAGCTTTTACAACCCAACAACAATCTATATGAAATATCAATGGTCAAGACCGAAAAAATTAATAAGATTAGGGTATCCCACTCATCAGAAACATCACCAAATAGTTTTAAATTAATACTTACACACAAGTGAAACCACACTTATATTTGGCTGCGTTTTACATATTACATTTCCTTTTCCATCCTTCCAAAAATAACAATTATTTTGTTGATACCAATTATCCTATATCTTCTAGTAGCTGATTATTCAGTAAATTCAATCTCATAACAATTAATCACTGCCATTCTTTTTTTCAAGAAAAAAAATAATGATTTTGAAGTGCAAGCAATTGGCCGCACACAAAAAAAATAAATCCCTAATTGAATCCTTAACGATTGATGATACTCACACATGATTGATTTCATTGAGTGAATGTTATTTTACAGTCCTAACACTTCCACAGCTAACAAGTATATTGACTACTAGTGATACAGAATGCAAGGAGAAGTGAGCTAAAACAAATGAATGCAATATAAACTACAGTTGATTGAAATTGCAGATAACCAAAATCATATATGAACATTTTGATCATTTTCAAATCCAATATCCTAAATAGTAGCAAAGCAAACATGAAAACAAGAACTAGCCAGAAATTAGCAAAGCACGAATGAATGTCAAAAACTATATCAGACTGTCACACACTCCATACTGTTATATATAAAGATGGATTTTGAAGTAAGGATTCAAAGATTTTAAAAAGAAAATGCCATGATAGAAGTAAAGCGCATACCAAAAAGCTGTCATCAGTGAAGAAGTCATTTGCTAACACTGCCCTAACTGTCCATGTAGCTAATTGGTTCTTCTGTTTCTTATTGAGGCACTGCAATAGGACAATATGGTAAGACCCAAAGGAGACATTTTCTTCTAAAAATATACTATGATGCTACGTACTTACTTCAGCGGCATCCTGAGCTGCTGAGAACAAGGCATGATAATCTGCTCGCACAGAAGGATCTGTACAGGAAGTGGTTGAGGACATGGCAGCCTCAAGTATGGCAAAGAAGTGGTCACTAGTTCCTGGTTTTACACTTCCAGCCTGAATCAACTGTATGGCAAGCTTTGAAGCCTTAGAAAACTTAGTTGGAGTCTTGATATGCGATGCTATCTTCTTCATGGCCTCTATAACTTGCGTCTCTGAGGCATCTGTTGTTGTTTTAAACCTCAACCGCCTTCCAGATGCAGTGGTCTTTTCAGCTGCAACATCTGTTAGTTATAATGGGACATTTAGCTTCTATAGAGCAAATAATAGGATATATAAAATAAAACTTCTATTTGAAAGGATGTGTTAGGAAAACTCCAAATCATATCAAAGTCCAGAATCTACGCAAGATATATGGAGTGAAAGAAACCCTAATAGTCTTTCAGAAATAAATTCAGAACTGGCAGTGGCAATAATATCATCAGAAAGAAATCCTTTATGATCACAAAGAAACTAAACCCTCCATTACAAACACTAATGCAAGCAGTACTTGAAGTATCCCTGACATTTCAGATTCACTTAAAATAAATTAATAAAAAGAAACCAAACTTTTTGTTATGGGAAACACTCTATTTTCAGATAAGAAGAACAAATGTCATTACATGATCACAAAGAGCACAAGGTACACTTCCATAGACATTCTTGAAGCAAAATTCTTTCCTTCCAGTGGTTTAGACTCAAGTGAAAAATAAAAATAAAAACCCAAAACTTCAAACCTTGAAAATAAATTGAAAAACCCAAAAACTATTACCAAAGATATATGCATAAAAAGAACAAAATCTAGAAAGAAAAAGAAAGGTATGGAAGTTTACCTTCTGGGTCTGGTTTGGCTTCCACTGGTTTAGGGCGCTTGAGGGCACTTTTCAAAGCTGGTTTTGGTGGAGCTGGCACTGTAGAAGGTTCTCTTTTATTTGTTTTTGAAGTATCGTTAGCTTCTGCTTCTTGGTTTTGTTGCTGGTGAGAAGGTGGTGGCAAGCCTTCAAACAAACTATCACCCATTTAGATTTGCAAATTATTACAATAGATAAGCAAGAGGATTCTCCCCAATTCCTCCCTCCCTCCCCCTCTCTCTCTATCTTGTGATCAAAACTCAAAAGTCTTCAGCCCTTTCGGTTCTTTAATGACTTAGGAAGACGATGATGGATGGATGCTGCTTTTAATGGGCCAAGTTAAAGTCAGTGATTGAAGCCTAAATGCTGTGGTTGAAGAAGCCCAGTATGATTCAGTACTCAACTTCGATCATTTGGGTAACTCTGTCATAGTCCATTAATTAGACACAAGTTTGGGCTTAATCACCCAATTTGTTTAAGATGATTAAACTCAGATAAATTTTATGGATATAATCGGGTCTAAGTAATTATATAAAACTGATATTTTATAAATTATAAACTTCATCTATTTAATTTGTTTAAGATCAAGTGGGTTTAATATATTAAGTTGAACTAAATCTTTTTGTGAATATTACATGTATGTGAGTTGAGTTTATATTACTAATTTTTATGAGTTAATATTTAAAAGCAAAGCTAAAGTATTGTAGATGCTATAACATCATTAATGTTAAATTTAATTTTCACTTATTATATCATTATTAAATTGTAGCTACCTCTCATCTCCCTTCCAGTAAAGGAACAAGTTTTTTTACTGCATTAAAGAAATCTAACAGAAAACCCACTAAAAATAAATTTGCCATCAATTTTTTTTAAATAAAATCAAAATGAATGCTCAATTTATAAATTATCAAGTATAACGATAAAATGAGTATAAGATATATGAGTTGGGTTGAATTGATTGGGTTTAAAAAATCTCAACCCATTACCTGATTCATGATATCTATTTTTTAGATTTTTTTAATCCATTATCATTTGTAATATTCACAGTATTAACTTTTATAAGTTAATTTTGGTTAAATAATATAAATATTATATAAAAATCAAATTTTTTAAATATCCTTACCTAAATTATACGTAGGGTAAAATACAATGAGTTTTCAAATTCTAGGTTTTAAGTTAATTTATAAAATTTGGATGAAAGCATTTTCACAAATCACTTAAGATTTGGTTAATTGAAGTTCTTTTTCACTTGTTATTTGTGAATTTAATTTAAAATAAATTACTTCTATGGAAAGGTAAAAAGCTTTTTTATTTCTTATTGTTATTGTAATTTTTACTCAATCAAAGAGTAATTAAAAATAAATAATTTTGTATATTATTTTTGATAAAATGCTTTTTCTTCCTATCACTTGAATATTATTTTTGATAAAATGCACTTTCTTCCTATCACTTGGCTAGCATATTTAACTTAATAATAATTTTTATAAAGTTAACATTTAACATAACATATGTGTTTAAATAATGTATTTTAGATTGACACATCAACATATATGTGTGTCTGTGTATAATGTATTTTAGATTGACACATCAACATATATGTGTGTCTGTGTGTATATCAAACTTATAATTGATAACAAAAAAGATCATAACATGCATACTAATCATATAATAAATCTTTGTATAAATTAAAAAAAAAACAATCTTATTTGGTGCACTTTATTTTTTATCAAGTTTTGTTGTTGTCAGTGATCAATTCTTTATCATTAAAACTTTATTACTTCTTATTTGGTGTAAAAAGACCTTCTTTAATAAACCTCCTAGGATTCTAATAATACCATCTTATTCAGAAGCACTTATAAAAAACAAAAAATACAAGAACCTAAGAACATAATACTCAAGTATCCCTCTATAAGGATTGAACCTAAACTTTATATTAGAAAATTTTTTGAGAGGAAATAATGGTTTTAAACTAGAAGAATGAAGCTAAAAAAAAATAAAATGAAGAAGAGTCTCAAATTCTATCAAGATAATGCATAATTAACCAATCCTCAAACACTTTTCTTCAACTTTTTTTTCATGCAAAATTTTAAGAACTAAAAGCTTATGGCCTTTCTCTACTAACAACTTTGATTATCCAAAATAAAACTAGAATTAAACATGAATGCTTTTAGATTAAAATCATCTTACTATTGAGCTGAAAAATATGTTCATATATTGTTGATAGAGTTTTGAAAAAAATAATAAGTTTATTTCTTTTCGGAACTAGATAAACCAATGAGTTGAAATAATTATTTATTCATAGTGGAGAATAAGTGAATTTAAAAAACAACCTCACTCTTAATTTGACATCAGATTTTTCTATTAACTATATTCTTAAATAAATTTTCTAACAATCCTCCATATAAATGAAAATTTTTTAGCAAGTTTAAAAAACAACTTGAAGATTTGTAAAGAGATGCTAATTTGATAAATCACTTTATTAAGAGAAGTAACTTTTGACTTTGAATGTTTCTTAATGAAATACTATTATAATTACTCATTAAATTGTTTTAAACTATTTATTTTTTATGTAAACTACAATAATAGTACTCATGTAATTTTTTACCTAGATACTTTCGTTAATTCTCACTATTATGTTTTTTTTTTGTTACTCTAAACAACTTCTAGATTCACGAGTACTTTACAGAATTTAGCATTTTTAAAATTCTTGAAGAAATGATCATATTTATTACTTATATAAGCAATCTTTCATTAAGATTATTATACTATAATTCATTTGGTATACCAAGATATGAAAACTATTAAGAGGACATCTCACCATTTATCATCTTGTAGCTAGCAACTATACCATCATAAAAATAAGTAGGAAATGATAGTTTTTTAGTGTTACTAAAAATATTATATGACTTAGTTTAACTAAAATTCATATATGAATGATTTTTTATTAAAATCATGTGACTTTTGAGTTGAAAAATCTCTTCATGTATTGTTGAAGAGTTCTTGAAAAACTAATCAATCTCTTCCTTTCATGCTTAGACAAACTAATAGGCTAAAAAAAAATTAATATTTCGCGACTCAAAATAATACTTAACCCAAACTTGGTTTGAGTTGAGTTGATATGTATACACATGAGTTTAAGTCTAGTTTAATTAGGATCTTTTTCATCTAAGAGTTTGAGTGCTTTTTATATTCAATTTTAACTTTTCAACTTCTATTTTATAAACAACAATTTTTTTTTGTTTATTTTCTTTATAAAATAAAGTTTTTTTAGAAGGTTTTTGGTTTTATCAAAATATATCAAATACGAGATATTTGATATCAAGTTCTTATTTATCCAAAATTGATTTAAAATTGTATTAATGTTTCATGTTAAAGAATTTATGTTAGTGATTAAATTCTAATAAAGTTTTAATCCAAAAAATAATTGTACTTCACTTTTAATTTGAATTCAAATATATCCACTAACCATGTTTTTAAGCAAAATTCTCAATAAAAAAATTATTCCCAAACTGATTTATATATCAAACAAAACTGAACTTCATTAACAAATTTAAAAGTATTATAACCTATAAAAATAAAGAGTTACTTTAATCTCGTCTTATAATAAAGCATATGCGTCATATAGAATATTTGAATATGTGATTAATCTTAAAAGTAGAAAGAATATTATACATCTTACAAGTTATAACTAGTTAATTACTAATTCATGTTTATACTTGTCATCTACTAAGCAAATTATAATTACGTACCTTCTCTTCTATATTCTACTATCCTATAGTTTTCATGTATTGTTAACATCATTGTAATTTGCAAGAAGAAAAAAAAGAAAAAAACATCATAGAAAAGTTGAATTATTCCAAGGGAAGGTGATGAATTACTCATTGCCTATAGAACCGGCTAGATAGCTCCTAGCTATCAGTGAGTGTCTAGTGATGCAAACGTTCTACATTATTTTAAGGGAAGGGAGACCCAGGCTCCAGTGTGATCTATCTTTAATTTATAATATAAAATCGGCATGCTACAAAAGAACTATGTATAAGAAAATAAATATACTAACATAGTATTCTAATAAGTATCCCTTCTTCCCCATTTTATAGAGGATGTTAGTAATTAATTATGATTTGGAGAGAGATTTCAGAGATCTAAAACTATTTGTGTAGGTGATGAAAGGTTCATACAAAGAATTAATTAATTAATGAAATGGCCATGCAAAGAATGTGGAAGAGTAGATATCATATCTAATTTTACTGCATTTCTTCTTTTCATTCTTTTCGGATATTGGGATTTCTTCAATCGCTGGCGAACTTTATCTTTCATATAGTAGTTCTATAGCTTCTTCTTTTTTCTTTAGATTTTAATATGTTAATATATACTATAATTGATAATTTATTCTTCTTCGTAAACACGTGCAATGAAATAAGCAGTGCAATTAAACTAATCATTGCCTTTGAGAAGATGATTAAATCAATTGTTAAATGGTAATTAGTAGCATGATTATACACAGTGTTACACTTGCACTTGTATATTAATAAAATACCCAATCGTCAATTGAATTGAAAAATACTCAATTAATGGTTGTTTTTTTCTTGATGAATTAATTACTTCCCTTTTTTAGGGTAATTTGCAAAGCATTAATATCAAATTAGATTAATTTTTTTATTACAAAGAAGAGGCTCGAATATGAGAACTCTTGAGAGAGGAAAACTCTATTGCCTGTTCAGCTATATGCTCGTTGACCACACTTGATTAATTAATTAATTAGTGAGCAATTAAGTTTACCTTCTCTAAATTAATCATTTCTTTTTCAAGGAATCAAATAAATTAATATTGCATAATGAAGGAAAGTTTTTTGATAGCATTTTCTTTTCATAAGACTAACTTCAAATGCTTTAAAGAATGATATATGAATATTTATATATTTTGTAGCTTATCTAGTCAAGAATATTCTGCATCATTCTCACGAAAGAAAGAAACAAATCCATGTATAAATTAAATTAAGAAGGGTTAATAATCTCATGGAGCCCAATGATGATATATTCAAGAATAGGTTAAGAAAAGATACAAATTACATACATTCAAAGACTTGTGCAATATTTTAACAATGAAAGTTGTATTTCTTTATTACCATATTGTAGAGACTAGAGAGCATCCCTCTCCTCCACCACACATGTTGGGGCCAAAGAGAAGGACGTGCACCCCACTTTCTCAAGCTCACGCCACCATACATTCAAAACCCTAATTTCCAAGAAGACCACCATCTTCTCATTTCTAAATAAACTATTGCCATGACAGTGTGTTAGAGAAAGAAAGACAAGCACAAACCCACATTTTAGCTAGTTAGAGAGAAAAATACAAAACCTCACAGCTCCCCCAAGAACTTGACGCACCTCAAATCAAGGCAAACACACACTAGCATCCATAAAAACCATGAATCCAAGATAAAGAAACAGTTCTTGTTCTTGATCTTTCTTCTTGTTCATATCCTAAATCAAGTCTGTAGAGTTCTTTCTTTTTATACTCCTAGCTAGGGCTTGGAGTTTGATCGGTCTTTAGTTTCTTCCTTATATAATACTTGCTACAGCTAGCTACTTTACTTTAGTTCTTTCTTTTGTAAATCGTTATCTGTTTACTTGTATTAACATAGATCGTCAATATTTGTTGCTTCCATCTTTGATCTATATATATTCATTACTTATACAGTATTTTCTATATATCCGTACAAGACAATATACATATATATCAATCTTTAGTTCTATATAAGTTCCAAAAGAAGGAGTACCTTCTTGTCGTGTGAGTAATATAGGTTTTTGACCATCTTGTTTGTGATCCTTTGACAACCATGGCAAACCGGTGGTGGACAGGGCAAGTGGGATTGCCGGGGTTAGACACATCAACCAGTTCATCATCTCCAATGAAAAAGCCAGATCTAGGTATATCCATGTCCAACAACAATAGAGAAGCAACCGAGAGTGGTGCTGGCAAAGAAGATGAGAAAGAAGACGAAAGAGAAAATAGCGACGAGCCTAGAGAAGGCGCTATAGATATCGCCTCTCGCCGCCCTAGAGGCCGTCCACCAGGGTCCAAGAACAAGCCTAAGCCACCAATTTTCGTTACTCGAGATAGCCCTAATGCACTCAAGAGTCATGTGATGGAGATAGCTAATGGATCTGATATAGCTGAAAATTTAGCTTGTTTTGCAAGGAAGAGACAAAGAGGAGTTTGCGTGCTTAGTGGAAGTGGTATGGTAACCAATGTAACCCTCAAGCAACCTTCTGCCTCAGGTGCTGTTATGGCTCTCCATGGTAGGTTTGAGATTTTGTCACTCACTGGAGCGTTCTTGCCTGGACCAGCCCCACCTGGAGCTACAGGACTAACTATATATTTAGCCGGAGGGCAAGGACAAGTGGTAGGAGGCAGTGTGGTAGGATCACTAGTTGCATCAGGACCAGTAATGATTATTGCTGCAACATTTTCAAATGCTACTTATGAGAGATTGCCACTAGAAGATGAAGAGGAAGGCAGTGGTGGCGCACAAGGGCAGCTCGGTGGCGGCAACGGTAGCGGTGAGGGTAATGGTGGGGGCATGGGGGATCCAGCAACATCAATGCCAGTTTATCAATTGCCAAATATGGTGCCTACCGGACAATTGAACCATGAAGGATATGGGTGGGCTCACGGCAGACCACCCTATTAGCTAGTAATGGCAGCAATTGAGATAAAAAGGAATGAGAGAGGATTCGTATAAGAAAGGGATTGATTTAGAGCTGATGAGGGTATACATGTTCAGAGATAATAGGGCAAGATAGGGATGAATAAATAAAGATATTAATGGTCTACAATATCTTGTGTATTTTCCTACTATGATTTTTCTTTAATATTTGCATCACTTTGGAGTATTATTATCTTCTTCTGATCTTCTCACAGAGTTTCATGGTTTTTCAAAATTTAATGATAGGCTCTTTTCTTTTCTTATACTACTTCTGTGGTTTTTTTTTTTTAACTTAATTTTCCTTAACCCGAATCTGAAACTATGGTGTGAATCAATTATTATGTTGGGCAAACACATACTAAGTAAAATGCTAAACCCTAAATCACTACTGGATCATGTTAATCATCTTCTCCTTCATTGCTTTGAAACTTGGAGGATCTGGCAACGCTTTCTGAACTAGTCTGGAATTTTGGGTTGTATGTCAAAATCAATAGATCAAGTGATTTTGCAGTTGAGTGGAATGGTTAAAGAAAAGTCCCAGCGAAGAGCTTTCACGGTGCTGTCATATGAAATTTTATGAGATATTTGAACTGCAAGAAAAAAGTTGATCTTTGAAGATTAAAAACCTCATTAGAATGTAATGTTTTAGGTCATTCTTAATTGTCTTACTCTTTGGTTGAAGGTCTTAAACTTGAGTGGTGATTTCTCATGTAAATTTGTTTAAAGATCTTAATGATAGTTTGAAATGATTTTATAGGTGATGAGTTTTTATTTATAAATTTTTATAAAAATTTTTTTTTAACTTTTTTCTTGTTTATTTTTGTTACTCTGCTTTGCTCTCCTCTCTGACAACTAATATGTCATAGTCATTTATTTAATAAATTTTTAATTATTATAAAAAAAATACATTATTCACCCTACACCCAATTAATTCTTGTGCAACAACAATGCTCAACTAAAATGTGATCATCACACAACATAACCAAACATTAAATATTCTATTTATTCTATAGTCTTTGTCTAATAAAGACAATCTATTCATCATAATAATATTGACATTTATTTATGTTTGATTTTATGTCTAAAATTCACGGTATCTAGTTGATTTCAAAATTCGTAAAATTTTATTGGAAATAACCTTTTGGATGCCCAATTTTAATTTAGTTGTCCAAGGGCATTTGATAATTCATTGTTGCTTAATTAATCTCTTAAAATGGATAGAGCTTTAAGTTACCACCTATGTGATTATAAATGAGGCTCCCAACTTACATGAGGTCCTCTCTCTCTCTCTCTCTCT